>JAIPMN010040889.1:3308-16120 GCA_020650975.1 Apostichopus californicus
TTATCTTATTCCTGTAGGTAACTCAGAAATGATGGGAGGGCAGTAGGGGGAAGGGGGGGGGGAATCTTCTAAGAGGATAGATAAACAACTGATACAGAATGGATGATATATATCTTGCTGTGAAGGTTAGGTCACAATTACAAACCACCACAAATAACAGGCTTATCCTGCCAGTAGGGAGTCACTGACTGCTCGGCTGCAACTTGTGATGTGTTTACGTACAAGTCGTTGTGATAACACTGACAGGAACTATGCATGGCCAAGCAGGCAAATCCATAATATGCGGAAGGGCAAGGGGGGGGGGGAAGTTATTGATTTCCTGACAACATTGATTTGCCTGTATAAGGATTCACTGGCACATTGGCTTCAATTTAAGCTTGTCATATTGCACTGAGCAGTTGTCATGGTAACAACTCTGCTTCTTACTTAGGCTGGGATTGGGATGGCTGAGCAAGCTTATTTCAGAAGGAGTTGGAAGTTGACCTCTGAAAATACCAATGTTAAGGTTTTTGTAATGAGACAGAATTTCAAAAAAAATCACAATCTATGCTAACATATAAAGACCAGCTGTTTGATATAAACTATGGGATGCCAATCCAGCAATCATATTCGGAATTAATTTATTGTGACTGAGATATCTTTGCCAAACAGAAACTCAACAGCTATTAATTTAAATCTTTGTCCTGTTTAGCAGACATATCCTAGTTTAAATGTCTTGTCTTGGGAAAGCTGTCATTTTGGGTAAATTGGTGATGTCATAACGCCACTATAGAATCTGAAACCCTCTTAATTACTTCAATATGTTTCTCTCTTCGTACATTCAACCGTGAATCGTTAACAGGATGTTTGACGATGAAACTAATGCCATCATTAGTTCATGTTAAGAGGTTCAATATGTTAGCTTCACATGTTTTCAAAACCAATCTCCATCGCAAAATATAAAGCCCCCTCCCCCTCCCCCCTTAAGAAAAAGATAATAAATGAAGAAGGGAACATAACATTTGGAGGACAAGTGGCTAGATGATTTCATATTTAGACTTGATCGAGTCTTCAGCCTTGTGTGTTAAGGAACATACCACCTGTGATATCATCCCGAATGAAATAGCTTTCTTTGGCTGCGGTTTGAGGAAATTACATGTCCATGAAAGTCACTGTCGAATAAATTATATCGTACAGACCAATGGAACGATAGTTGTGTCTGTGACTCCTTGAAGGTTAAATCATAACACCTCAAACTTGCTTGATTTTTAATTAAACACACAAGTATTTTTTTAAATTTAAGAATGGTCTGCATGCATGTTGTCACAAATAATGATTCACAATTTTCCAGAGCAAAGTCTGGTTTCAACACGATCCGCAGAGCCAGGAATTAATGAGAGGATCTTAGGATCGGATCACACCAGGGGAACGTTCCACTCAAAAACAGACCGATTTGACATTTTCACAAGAGAAACATTAAGAGATATATTTCTGTGCCTGCAGATCCCAATCTACTATTGATACTAAAAAAGGCCCAGAATGACTCCATTTGGTACTAGCGGTTTTCCGCAGCCACCCGTTGGTCCTCTTTCATGTATATACATATCAATTAGGGGAAGCAAACAGGGCTAAGGCTACTACAGTGTCCCTTCTGACAGCCAAGGAATTGATTCTGACAAAATGTAGATAACATTCCAGCAGTGTTTTGAAATTCTAGACGAAGCTGAGCTGGTTTGCAGGTCCATTATTTGTGATATGAGAAAAACAAGAGGTTGACTTCTCTTATATAAACTAGTTAGCATCAATACACACAGTATACATATGAACAGCTAATGTAAATAAGACTTCAAAATCTACAATTCTGTCGCAAAAAAAAAAGAAAAAAAAACCCATCCTCTTTGTATACATTTTTATCTCTGGTCTAATCCAATTTGTATAAATTCTCCTGCTGTTTGAATCTCCCATTTTATCTAGCCTAATGATACTTTCTTTTGTCTAATAACAATACTTGTTTTACCTAACAACAACACTTTTTTGCCTAACAACAATACTTGTTTTACCTAACAACAATACTTGTTACCTAACAACAACACTTTTTTGCCTAACAACAATACTTGTTTTACCTAACAACAATACTTGTTTTACCTAACAACAATACTTTTAACAGGTAACAACAAAACTTTCTTTATCCAAAAACAACTACTTGTTTTACCTTACAACAATACTTTCTTTAACCTAACAAACAACATTTTGTTTGCCTAACAACAATACTTTCTTTACCCGGTAACAACAATACTTTCTTTACCTAACAACAATACTTTTTTGCCTTACAACAATACCTTTTTTACCTAACGACAGTACTTTTGAACCTAACAACAATACTTGCTTTAATATCCTCTGTTAAGTTTTCAAACATGATGCAGTTTTCACAGAAGTTTTGCAGGACTTAGCTGCATAGTGCACCATAATTTTACCTACATATATAGATATATAGAGTGCATATGTTAAGGGAGACAGGTAAGTATATATGACACTGCAGAACTTTTCCAGTTTTGCACATAGACAAAACTGCAGGCAGTAAATACTCGAATTATTTTTGTTTTTTCGATGGCTTTTTCCTTTTCCAGATTTGATATAACACCCGCTGAGATTTCTTCTGATTCTATTTTTACACTCTTTTGAGTGTTTTTGTTGTTCCTTCTATACAGTACTCCTAGAGGTATATATTAAAAGGACTAATTTGCACCAGTTGAGTAAACAAAATTTTAGTAAAATATGACTTGATTTTAATAATTTTTAATTAATTACAAGATAATTGTGACAATGCTGGCAAGGTTATGAAAGGAACAGAATACAACTACCGACCTGTATTAATAAAAGTCAATGAATACAGTACACCACACAGGGAGGTCCGATAATTAATAACTCTAATAACACAAGTAACCTCAAATAGGAATTAATAATAAGTCTATATTAATCCAGCTTTAATATGATCTTATGAAAAGATGATATTTAGAAGGTTTGGTAGTAAAAGAAAAATTTTAAAAAATGGTTAGCTGGTAACCAATATCTTATTATCATAAACTGTTGGAAGCTTGATGTATATGGGATTCCAGATTTGATGGTAAATTTATTTAAAATATTAAATATATGCAGTTAAATTAGTACCAGCCTGTTATTTGTTTTGAAACTACAACTTAATTGTTTTTTGGTATAAAAGGACTTTTATCAACTTTTTATATATAAATCTTATCAATATCATCAGTAGAAGTTAAATAGCTAACACTAATTGTGAAACTTTCATTTAACCACAAAATAAAGTATAGGGTGCGAATTTTGAAAAACAATTGTTTTGAAAATGTCCACGCATGTGGTAATACACGGCAAATAAGGGAATTTATCTTGGTAATGATATAAACTGCACAAAATTATCGCAAGACCAAATGCAAAATGCTACTTTGTAAATTATAAGTTTGATCCAAACCTTCACCTGGGTAGAGGCAAACATAGCACTCAGGGGTTAGGCAAAAGGTTAAATATGGGGCGGGGAAGGGGGAGAGAAGAGGGACACAAGCTTCACGGGATGTTGGGATATTGGGTGTTCCTCATCCAAAATTTCAGCATCACAAGGGTGTACTTTTTATTACATTTGTTTGTTTATTTTGTCTTAATTTTTCCAGAACAAGATTCTATTAATTTACTTTAAGACTCTGGGAGGATCAGACCCTGTGGTGGGGGGTTAAATTTGTACATGTAACCCCTCCCCCTCCCAGGATTGACCCAGAATACAAGGCTGAACGTTTTTCATCTGTACTGTGGTGTGTGACGTGTGTTATTCAATGTAGAAGGCAATAATATAGCAGGTGGACTTATGACATTGTACTTTTTCTGGTAAACAGATCTCACTTCCTGTTTAGTGATTTGCAGGAGAGGTACTCATATCTAGCATGGGTGGGGAGGGGGGGCTTTAATATAAATGGTGGTGGGGAGGTTCACAATAAATTGCCTTTTTTCTTCATGCTGTGGACATGCTGTGAACATGCTGTGCAGGGACAATAATCCGTAATGTAAATTCGGTCAAAGTCGGGAGCCATTTAAATTGTGTGTTTTAAAGCTATGTGAAATTGGGGTAATCAAATTCAGAGATTGTTCTTTTTAGGTTTTTAAGTTGTTGGCCAATTAGGGAAAAATCCCTGTTAATTACTCTAGTAAAGTCATCAGAGACAAGACAATTAAAAGCAGAGGGCTGTACGATGTTAATAGCAAACAATTTAGCGGAAGTATAACAACTTGGACATTTGTTTGTACAGACTCCTCTTGGCAGAAGATCACGGATGTTATTGGTAGGTAGTACAAACACAACGGTGACAATTCTCGATAAAACCATTGTGAGGGAAAACAGGATAAAGTTGGTGTTGTACACAATTTAAACCTCTCACTAGGCTAATTAAGACTTATTTGAGATAGAGACAGACATTTGTTGTCAAGCAAAAATTTCTTAATGATAAGTGAAGGCAATGAAACTTAGTACACAGTAAAGTATTTAAACAACAGCCATCCCTTCCCTTCTGTTATTTAATGTTTTTTCTTTGTGTTTTGCTGGTTGGAGGAGTAACCATGGTAATACAGAACAATTAAATCTATATCTTGGACTGAAAAAAAATATTTAAAAAACAAAAGACGAAATAAATTGTAAAAAAAAAACATCTCATATCAACTGAGCCTTTGGTTTAGTGGCTGAAATTCATAAAACGAATAAAAGCAATTATACATCATTTTCACTATATGCTATATACTAGAAGGAAACCTCTATCTAAATTTGGCTTCCACTAAATATAAGTTTGAAGCTCTCCCAGTACTAAAGAAAACCAATAAACAGTTTCAACAACTTGTTATTTTTACTTTTCTTCTGTTTTGTCAAACATGTCCACTATGACCTCAACAAACTTTACAGAACCATATTTACAAGTGAGAGGCAGTCGTTGGTTGGATGACGCCTGCAGCAACAACATACAATGTCACCCCTTCCAGTTACTCTCTAGATCCACCCTACTGGGATTGGAATATATGGGGGGGGGGGGGCCCTGAGCAACACAATTGGACTGGATTTCAATTGTCTTCTAATACCTGACACAAAAGAGATACATATACAACACTGTACACCCAAGGAGATCTGAGGTTGGAACAATTACAGGGCAAACCAGCTTTTGGTACGAATTGACATCCCAACCCATCTCCAATCTAACTCCATCAACACGCCCCCCCCCGCCCCACATCCTCCTCTTCATAAATTAGAAGAAAACAAATTGGATGAATCTTAGCTGTTCCTATGAAACCACCCAGGCTCCTGGATAGGAGGGTATACACCATCTCACTGAGTCATAACAGACCCTCCCCCCCCCCCATTCACCCTACCTCTCCCCCCATCCATGCAGCTGTTCTCGAGACAAATGTTTGCATCTTAGGAATATGAGTTACAAGGTTGTCATGGTTTTTTGGTGATGGTTAGCACTGATTAAAACCTTCTCCCTCAATTGTAAATCATGTTCTTCTTCTTTCTTCCGCTGCAAACTCTACATCTCGTTAGGTGAGGTGCTTTCATAGATTCTGGCGATGACGACGCCAAACTGTCATAAATATCGAGGAAAAATTAGCCGTCATCTCGGGCTGCCATGCCATATCAATCACGAAAAAGAACAAGAGCATAAGGATAAAGAGAAAAAGAAAAGAAAAAAACCCGCAGACGACACACCGATAAGAGACGATGCACGAAATGTGCAAAATGTAACTAAACTGCGAGGAAACATTAAAAAATATTCGCTGGCGCCTATCGCATCTACCGAAAGCTCCGAGCCGAAGTAAAGATTCTACGAATATCAAAAGAATTTATTCAATTTGCATTTACTTTTCAGCCGTGGAGCCAACCATCAATTTGTATTCAACAAATTTTTGTGTTTTTTACCTCTCACTTTTCTCTCCTTTAATTTATTTTTTTTATTTTTCGTGGTTTGAACCATCTTCTTCTTTTTTTTCTTCTTCTTTTTTTTTCACACAAATATTGAGTCATTCATGTGAGGACGACAACGTATGTACAGAGCTAATGAGAGAAAAAAAAAAGAAGATAAAATGGAGAAAAGTGTACCGAGCACTCCATCAGGTGAATTAGAACACAAATAGTTTAGAGATGAGTCATAGATCATGCCTGTCATGGACGATGATCAAAGCAGAGAAAACTCACAACAAGGAGGAGGGAGGGGGGGAGAATAATGAAGGAAACTTTAAGAAATAATGACCACTATACCTCTCAGATTCAGGCCGTCAGAAGAATTATCATCCCAAGAAAGAAAGAAAAAATTACATCAAAACTAATTTTTTTTTTTGTTGTTGTTAATTTCTCCAAAATTCTGACTCAATTTTGTCTTTATTTCATATTTTAATATAACTTTTCATTTCTAGGCCAACGTTTCGTCGTTAAGAACTGAGAAGCGATGAGATGAAAAAGATCCATTTTTAGTAGCTATGGCACTGTCAGGGTATATGCTGTTATAGGAATACAGGGAATTGTTGGAACAAAATAAATTAAAAGTCTCTCTATTTTGATAGCGAGCAAGGGCAGGTGTTGCTGTCATATATTTACTACCGTTCAGTTACAAACAGCTTAGTATTCTCTGCACGGGTGGACTTAGAGCTGTAAGGGCTTGTTGTGAACTGCAGTGTGAAATAGCGACGACGGGTACAGAACTATCAGTGCGTGGACAGTGTTACGAAATTATAACCACTTGTTTTGCTGTCAAATAATTAATTTTCGAAGGCGCAAGGTTGATTTAATTTTTTGGCTCTTGATTTTATGAAATGTGAGAGAGAGACATGAAAATTGAAAGTCACCTTCAGCGAAGACGATTTGGAATTTATCCGAGACATTAAAATTCCACAAACCGATCGATCGACTTAATTGCGACTGTTTTTCCTTGTTTTTGTCGACAGAAAGTCTGTTGAATACACGTAGCAATGTATGTGCAAATGTTATTTAAGGAACATGGAAACATGCAGCAATGTATGTGCAAATGTTATTTTAGTAACATGGATACACACAGCAATGTATGTGCAAATGTTATTTAAGTAACATGAATGCACACAGCAATGTATGTGCAAATGTTATTTAAGTAACATGAATACACGCAGCAATGTATGTGCAAATGTTATTTAAGTAACATGGATACACACAACAATGTATGTGCAAATGTTATATTAGTAACATGAATGCACACAGCAATGTATGTGCAAATGTTATTTAAGTAACATGAATGCACACAGCAATGTATGTGCAAATGTTATTTAAGTAACATGAATGCATGCAGCAATGTATGTGCAAATGTTATCTTAGTTACATGGATACACACAGCAATGTATGTGCAAATGTTATTTAAGTAACATGAATACACGCAGCAATGTATGTGCAAATGTTATTTTAGTAACATGAATACACACAGCAATGTATGTGCAAATGTTATTTAAGTAACATGAATGCACACACAATGTATGTGCAAATGTTATTTAAGTAACATGAATACACATACAAGGTATGTGCAAATGTTATTTTAGTAACACATATACACACAGCAATGTATGTGCAAACATTATTCTAGTAACATGAATACAGGCAGCGATGTATGAGCAAATGTTATTTAAGTAACATGAATACACGCAGCGATGTATGTGCAAATGTTATTTAAATAACATGAATACACGCAGCAAATGCTGTGCCACATGCTTTCATATCGGTATCAAACCTATTTGACCCGGCCCACTAGTAAGACACGGATGTACACATTTTTGTAACATAGGGAGATTATAAACAATGAAAGGTACGTATCCTATCGATGATGCGGTTACGAGTGGCAAGGGGGAGGTGGAAGTTATTGCAGCGACGTAAAAAAGTCCAGAACTGCACAGAGCTTACCTTTTAATCTGAGAAATTTGATACCGAGAGATATTGGGGAGGGGGGAAACTGACAGATAAAGTTACATTCGTTTGTGATGTAGGCGAGTCGGAACTGCCTGCAGCAACCGTTTGGGTTACCCCAGTGACTTTGCAGCCTGATACGTACTAATTTATCTTGAGAATAAAAAGGATATTTTGTAAAGTTTTGACAAGCTGTTCATTTCAGTTTCCACTGTATTTTTCTCATTTTTTACCATTTAAGGAAGCAAATTAACTACGATGTAAAAGGATGGTTTAGCCACATAGAAGAGGCTTAAGAATAATAATTCCTGCGTGTTAAAATCTGACGCTATCATAACGATCAAAATTGGACCAAATGGGGACAATTATCTCCCATATATATACTGTGCTACAGATGTACAGAGAGCAGCCCAACAAGAACCAATTTCTATGTACAAAAAATGGCTGGTGCCCCCTAGAATCACCATACCATACTACAGCTGAGTAAAAACAAAGGAATTAACGCCAAGATTGGAAAAAAGTTCTTCTACTCGTCCTTTACAGCACCCAGCTTGTTACAGAGCTTGGCCATAAATAACAATCTTATCAACCAAGGACATGGCACCCTCCCAGGTTTCTTGATTAGTAAATGAACGCCGGTGATAAAGCATACAGTTTAACAATTACGCTCAGCTATTCCGGAGATCCAAGACACTTCAAATTAAGTGACATGGGATTTGACTCCAACAAGTTTATTAACTTGTAACCCATAGAGATAATATCAGCGACCCGAGTAGATGACTTAATATCTAAAGAAAAGACTGGGTATTAATTCCCTTAGATTTTTACTCTATTTCCAAGCAAAGTGCTCTGATATATTCTGTTAATATTGTAAGAACGCTACATAATATCATCGTCATCATCATCATTAACGAGAAGTGACTTTGATACAACTCTGGCAGGGACACACATGAGTCGATTCTGAAATGTGTTAATTGTCAGAATAAGGCATTTTCTTTTCAAACATTTTAATGACGTATTTAACCTCCAGTTTAAGCTTTGACGAAACTACATGATTTATGTTTCATGTATGGTTTTTCTTTGGTATCGACGGTTTTCCCAAATCCATTCCAATAAATTAAAAGCTTCTAATTATTGCATCTAGGGTTAATAAGCAATAGACAGTTAAGAAGTCGTAGCTGATCCTAACCCATAGAGAATAATGTAAGTGGAAAAGGGTTCGACCTGGTCCTTAATCCATCGGCCGATAACCATCGTGACCTCATACTTTATCCCCATCCCTATCCCAATCTCTTATCCATATCCCCTCCTCCTCCTCCTACAGTCTCCCTATCACATGTCCTTCCCCTGACACTAACCCCTCCCCCTCCTCTAACATCCCCTATCACCAACCCCCTCCCCAACCTATCTCACGTACCCTAGCATATTGTATACCATTATTCCTCCTCTGGTATTGTTTGTGTATATATCGCTGACAGATGTTCGGCAGTGTGTACCAGATGTATTCTGCTCAATATATAAAAGCCCATCATGCAGTACCCTTTATGCACGCTCAGCTTCATAAGCTATAAATACAGATGCCCCTAGGTTCCACTACTAGGCTCCAATAATTCCATGTCAAATAGTGCCTTGAGTTAAAATAATAGGACCATTCCAGAATACTCTTGACTACCGTACATATCCCTTAAGCTAATGTTGTTGACTTCCAGAGGTGAATGAATTGCACCATAGCAACTTTAAAAAAAAAAAAAAACGTGAAAGGAAAAAAAAAAAATTAATTTTGCTAAAAGTAAGGCAAGCTTGATGAGGCTATAGATTTCTGGAAGAATGTGCAAAGTGTTGCCGTGGGCACTTCGATACAATGTAAAAGATTTACATAAGGCAAATTTAATATGACTGTTTTTATCACAGCCAGAGATGACAAAATAGTTGGTTGTGAGAAAATAGAGCTACGCCTCGAAAAGGTACAAAGTCTGCGATGTTTTCGGGATGAATCTTGGAGGTATAGTTGAAGGTCTTTCGTGCTGCTGCAGTCATTGCACTGAGGATCAAGCCTAAATACCCAATATTTGGCTATTTCTTATGATTGTTGGCTATTCACAGTTGACTGGCTGTCAGGGTGACAATATTTTTTGAAGCATGGCTTTTCCTCTGAAAATCCTGAAAATAATTTCCAGGGTATATATAAACTACTATGTATTTGCCCGTGAGGCAAACGTTTCTAGTGTTTTAAGAACCACAGCCAGCGAGACTCCGTGGCCTAGTTTAGTAATCTCCTTCGTGAGATAAATGTTTAACGTGAACAGGTCAAACATTATTACATTTAATGGAGAACCAACAGAGCAAGAAAAATAAAACCTTAAAGCTGGTGGTAACATTTTGATGACAAATATGAGAAAGAAAAGTTATATTCTATTTCTGGCTCCGTCGCCCCAATCTGCAGTGCTATAGAAAACAAAATGCATCATATCATACTGTGTTACGGATCACATCATATCACACTGTATCGGATCACATCATATCATACTGTATCGGATCGCATCATATCACGCTATGTATGGGATCACATCATATCACACTGCGCATATCGCACTGTATCGGATCACATCATATCACACTGTGTATGGCATCACATCATAACACACTGTGTATCGGATCGCATCATATCACGCTGTGTATGGGATCACATCATATCACACCGTATCGGATCACATCATATCACACTGTATCTGATCATATCATATCACACTGTGTCGGATCACATCATATCACGCTGTGTATTGGATCGCATCATATCACACTTATCGGATTGCATCATATCACACTGTGTATGAGATCACATCATATCACACTGTGTATGGTATCGCATCATATCACACTATGTATGGGATCACATCATATCACATATTTGGCGGAGTGTATAGCCTAGTGGTTAACGCCGGCGTCTCCCAGTCATGAGATCCCCGGTTCGATTCCCCGCCGACAGCAATGTGTGTCGTCTGGCAAGGGTGTTGTTCAATAACAACTTCCCGACATAGACGTTAAATGGATGTGTGCCGAGAGATTGGCTTCGGTCAGCTTGCGAGTCTATAAGCCTTCATGGCTTCTTTCGCGAGTTCCTGCTTGCGGGAAGATCACATATACATACATACATACACTGTATCGGGTCACATCATATCACACTGTATCTGATCATATCATATCACACTGTATCGGATCACATCATATCACAAAATGTATCCGATCACAAGTGCTGTGTATCGGACCTCTATTGCATCCAATCAGGATAAAACATGTACCTGACCACCAGTACATTTGGACTATTGCGTTTTAGTTTCTAGTATCGTGTAGTTACGGGTGTGTTTTTTTGATATTGTTGCTTTTGGCAGTTATTTTTGTTACCTTATTGGTTCTATATATTTAATATTTTGGTAACTAATTGTTTTTAGGTTTTACATTTGTAAAGCGCTTTGAGCAGCTTTGCTGATTATGCGCTATATAAATATTACTTATTATTATTATATTGTGATATCACTCTATTGCATCTAATCAGGATAAAACAGGTCTGGTACATTGTGACAACACTATATTACATCCAATCAGTATAAAAAATGTACCCTGGTACATTGTGACATCACTCTATTGCATCCAATCAGGATAAAGCATGTACCTGGTACCGTACCTTGTGACATCTCTATATTGCATCCAATCCGGATAAAAAATGTACATTGTGACATCACTCTATTGCATCCAATCAGGATATAACATGTACCTGATACATTGTGACATCACTATATTGCTTCCAATCAGGATAAAACGTGTACCTGGTACATTGTGACATCACTCTATTGCATCCAATCAGGATAAAACACGTACCAGGTACATTGTGACATCACTCTATTTGCATCCAATCAAGATAAAACATGTACCTGATACATTGTGACATCACTATATTGCATCCAATCAGGACAAAGCATGTACCTGGTGCATTGTGACATCACTATATTGCATTTAATCAGGATAAAACATGTACCCTGGTACATTAAGTATCAGTGGTATAAGACTTATAGCAGATATTTCACACTGGGTGATTTATTTTATCTCATCAGTATATACTTGTACATTACAGCAGAGACACATCGCAAATTACACACACATCTTTTATATTGACAACAAAAACATACGTTCCGATCAAATTTGTTGAATCTGTGTTAATTTATGAAACTCTTTTTAACTCCTAAGAATAACAGATATATATATATATGTCCTGGCTGAGATGGCCTAAATCTTGTCGTCGCTGGCGACATAACCTCGCCGTGCTCTACTCTGCAAACATTCATGAGTGTTCCCGCATCAGTCGAAGCGAGATGGCCGATGATGAATGAATGATCTAGCCGAGAAAAGACACATTACTGGCAAAAGGGAAAAAAAAAAAAAAACGCCAAAAAAAACAGAAGAACAAAATCGGGGGAAAAAAAAATTTCCAGGAGCTAAAAGGACGATCATGTTACGACGAGACAGTTTCTGCATCCTCTTAGATTCTGACAAATATTGACTCTCGAATATCATCGGTAGGTCTTTGACAAGTTCTGCGTCAACTTATGATCAAAATAAACTATGCTCTTCTGCCAAAGCGATAGATCTCTCAGCTTTTGGCATTTTTAAAGATCTGACATTTTGCAGGGCGAGCCAACTCGACAAAAACACAATTTAGAGTCTGTCAGTTTTAAATGCTAGTGCTCTCTATGTGTGTGTGCGTGCGTGAGTTTGTGTGCGTGTGTACACGTGTGTTGCCTTGCTCTTGATTACCTGAAGAGATGATTCAGGAGACATATATATATATATAGATATAGATATATATATATGTATA
>JAIPMN010040899.1:0-10890 GCA_020650975.1 Apostichopus californicus
ATTTCCAGATAAGGTGATAAGTATATATATAAGGCAAAGGGGATTCATAAAAATGTAGCGAAAGGAACATTATTCAAATCAGAAATCTTACTATGCACGACACTGTATACTTGGTATTTAACATGCATGCATACACACACATAGCACATATACATCGCATCCAGGTATCGTAAGCGTATATTGGATCGAAGACATTTAATTCTTAATATTTTGACATAACCATATAGATAAAGTTTCATTTTTAGCTTATTTTCAGCGGACTGCATATATCAATGCATGAATGATATGAGAAAAATAATGGGCGTTGGTAGCTATATATATATATCAAACAGTACGGTCATGGTGGGGTAGGCTGAAAACGGTGATTTCGGATTTGTCACTGCAGTTTTGCTCTTTACTAGATGCGTTAGCTTAGCTGGAACATTTGAAACCTTTACTTTAGAATCCCAAATTGTCGACAATTTTATCTCGAAATAATCAACCAATTTAGAAGAGAAGAAGCGTTTTAAGTGTTTAGACACGTAAGATAAAAAGCGGAACATGATAAACACGAAATGAGCGTGTCAACGGACATTTCGTGTAGCATAAACAAATAAAATGATAATATGATATTTCGTTTCTAGTTACAGGGTATTCTTCAGAGACTGACCGACAGCCAATGCTGAATATAGATTTTTTTTTTCATTTATTGAAACCAGTATAAATATAGCATATTTATAAAAGGAGTACACATGTCAACAAAAAAAAAAAAAAAAATAAATAAATAAATAAATAAATATGAAAACCGTGATAGATAAGATGTTCAAATGATTGCACATCAAGAAAGCGTTAAAACTATGTACATTACTAGAACTAGGTGAAACAATTAGTAAAATTAAATGAAAGGTTCCAAATTACCAAATTGAATGTATTTTTTTTAGTTGTACACACTCGGAAGGAAACACAGACGGACGTAACCAATTAACTTATACCCAGCATGCATGTATTATCGAGATTAAAGATGGCGTAATTGCAAATCTATTTCAGTACAATCATAAAATATTGATCTTGGAAATGGAACTTTTTGTTGTGTTCTGAACAAGATGCTCGCAGGCCTGGTATATTTTGTAATGCGCAAGTTATGATCTAGTTTGTGTCAATACTATATAGATAAAGACGGTCAAGGGCCAAGGCTAGGCTATTTCGTTTCAAAATCCTGACTATTTGGATAAAAACAAAATCGAGGAATAATTTTTTTTTTTGTATCGAAAACTTCCTGAAAATTAAAAGTGTTTTATTTCAAAATTTCTACAATACATTCTCGAAATTAGGACTTTTTATGCCAAAAGTTTGACTTTTTCAAACTTTGGACTTCTTTCTATATCCTCAACGGGTCCCCAATGTTCAACTAGTTTACTTAATGATGTCAATTTTATTCTGAAATTTCCACTTTCGCTGGAAATTTGAACTTGAAATATGGGTATTTCGACTGATTACATATACACTGTATGTCGAAATGCCGACTTTGCACTCTGTTTTTCTCTAATACAAATAGATCGAGAGGAAACCTTTATAACATGCCGTGGAGAGGGTGCATCCTTAGTTGGAATAGTGTATTAATTTTTCTATAGGCCTAGTTATCTTATGCCTAGCGATCTTTTTCTTTCGTAAACCATATTGTGAGAATAACAATACACTATTCTTTAACCCATATGTTCCTATAGGCCCCCATATTTTACCCGGCGCACTTATTGAACCGGGCCCCGGGATTGTTGACCACTCTGTCCTAACCCCCTCCCCACCCTTCCTCTCCTCATTCCTGTTTAGGTATGCTATCACACGACGGAGCATACATGCATGTATTATGGAAAATCACTATTGCTGTACAGCCATGGAGGGCACGACAAAACCAAACCATTCAATCTGAAACCCAGTCCCCCAAACATCGAGACTGTAACCACGTGATCAAGATTGCATTAAGTCAAGTTAAGTATCACGTGTCCATTAATACACAAACATTCATGACTTTATGTACTCCATTTCACACCACATAGTCGACTATATCGAATGACCACAGGAAACTTTTACGTAAGTAGCTTCAGGAGGTCTTTAGTTTTATAATGTTTTGATACTACCTATCTGACCAGTTCTGCGATACCACTTTTGAACAAGTTTGTAATCTGCCTTAGGCCCTTACAAGTTACGGTAGACGAAAAGGAATAAATGTCCTGCCTTAACTATCTTATTACAAACCACTCATTTTCTGTAAGAATACATTTCTTAATTCAATATGTTTTTACGTTTCTTTCATAATTTTCTAGAAACGATCAGGCATATTTCGTAAGTTTCGAACCCAGTCGATAAAAATCCTACGACTGGCTATCACCAGTGGTTTGTTATGGCGCTGCGTTATAATTTATAGCCTAGGCTTACGCATGTACTAGTACTGGCACCATGTATAGCCATAGGTCTAGTAAATTACAATGTATTAATTAGGCCTAATGCATGTTAAAAATATTCCCCTGCGATCGTATTAACATTGAAAACGCAATTGCAACCTATAATCAGGCCTACAAAATTATATCTACGTTCTAGACTAGGTCTATTAGCATACAAACAAGACTGCTTATAAAATGTGACTGGTCAACAACACTAAGTAACATTTTGTTAGTTGTTAGTTTCCAACTAGACAGTACTTAGGCTACAATGAAACAAGTGTAGGCTCAAGCTTAGCCTACATTATAATTTCAAGGCAGTGGGTGTATGGATCTAGCTAAGTTATAGTAGATTTGATTTATTCCAGAAACTAGTTGATGATGGTGATGATGTCATACTCATAGTGAAAAGATTTCTTGGCCTGCCCACTGTTTACCTGATATTATTATCTCTGGCCTATGTCAGAAATGATGAATGAATTTGTTGAAATTAAGTTTTCATTTCCAAAATACATAAATATGTTGTAATTCAGTTGAAGGAGATTTGGTACATACATTACCTACTAGAATGCTATTATGGTTGTAGCAATTGCACCAGCAGCAGTTAATAGAACTTTAGCACATGCATAAAAAGGGTTACATGAATGTACAGGAATGTCAACGTTCATTTCAATTTTTGCTGTATGAAATGAACATCATAAGCATAGTATGACTTAAAGTGTATTCTGATTTGAGTGGTTGTTAAGCATCAAAATAATCTTGAGCTTTTGAGATATTTCTGATACAGTAAATATAACATTTCTTTGAATTTAAAAAATAAAAAAAGCAACTCTTTTGACACTAGTTACTAAACATACTGTATACATAAAACTAGCAATGTGCGCATTCAGTTGTGGTCTTAACATAAGTTCTCTTTTTGTCTCTATCGTTGTTTCTGGTCAGCAGGTTACCGTACTCCGTCATTCACCGCGTCATGTCAGAGCATCCTGGAACAACAAGAGGTTATGCTTGGATCCCGATGGACTTGAGTGCCAAGAAGAGGTCCCGCAATTACCTCGATTCGCACAAAACCATTGAAAAGAGGAGAAGAGACCGAATCAATAATTACCTCGAAACTATCAAATCTCTGCTGCCGATTTTTGACCATCTCCCAGCGCAGAAAAGGCTGGATAAAGCTGATATCTTGGATATGACTGTTGTATACTTGCAAATGGTCAACACTTTCCTGGAAAACCTAGGTGTCCAGGATATATTTTGTGCCATCCACCAACAGCTGACTCTATTGAACTCTTCAGAAATTTGGATACGGT
This sequence comes from Apostichopus californicus, assembly GCA_020650975.1. NCBI lineage: Eukaryota > Metazoa > Echinodermata > Holothuroidea > Aspidochirotida > Stichopodidae > Apostichopus > Apostichopus californicus. The sequence goes on from JAIPMN010040899.1 coordinate 3,725, forward strand.
CCAAACGAGACGAGTACGATTCCATATCATCTTTCGTGGACGCTTTCTCAATCTTCATCAGAGCTGAACACAGACGTTCGTACAAGGTTTTAGCTAAGGCCGTCGACGCGGAGAAGAAGTCCAAATTTAAGCCTTACTTCACGGACCCCAAGCTGACGTCCAATCCATCAAGACCTTGCTGCACTCAATTCAGTGACCCAGATTCTGACAGAGGGGTCGAGAGAACTCCTCCCCTTGAGAAAGAGACGGGTAAGGCAGAACCTGCCAAGATAAAACACTTACCGTTTGCAAGCAGTCTTTCAGATATAGTCAAACAACCCGAGTGTCCCTCGGGTATACAGAAAGAAGATGCGAAGAACCAATCGGTGAAAAGAGAAATGGAATCTCCAAACGCTGGGTCTGGTTGGCAAAGCAGGGATACCGATGTTAGTCTCGTAGAGCTCCTGAAGAGAAAATTGCGACCGGATGTCCCGCAGCCATCAACTCATTCTTCTCTGCCACATTCAAGCTCCCAGGGATATTGGATCAAAGAGAGCGAGGTATCGATGGAGATCAGTCACCCTCAACCATCAGAATCAAAGATTGGTCATGGCTTTACCATGCAAGTACAGAATTCACAAAGTACCCCACCTCAAAATGGCAGAGACAGCAGTTCCTTTGATTATCATAAGAGGAGGATACTTTCACCGACAGCTGCATCGGGCCGTCCAGAGCAACTTAACATTCAGCAGTTTGGATCGGATCAGAGCGAGGTGACGATACTAGATTGTGTATCACAGCACGGCCGTGTTGAAGTCAATCATCATCGTCATAATAACGATAATAATAATAATAATGATGATGACATAACTTGTCGGGTGGATAAAGTGGACTCTGCAACCTCCAGTAGAAGCCAGGGGTGTGGACCGCCTTCAAGGAAGAAATGCCACTGCAATTTTAGAGTTAACGTCAGGGATCAGGGGATGAACACGGAGAAGAGTAGAGACAACGGCATCAAGGAGAAGGAGATGATGTTGAGAGTCGACGCCGGCCAGATTGAAATAGATCTCGGCTCCCTGCTCCGTCGGGCTCAAGCCAAGGACGACCCCTGTGTCGTTCCAATCACTTTCAGAGGTAGCTTGAGCGTTAACGCGGCCGATTCGGATCAGAACAAGGAAGAAGGCGAGATGCCAAATCAGGGAGGAGCTACATGATATTGAGACAATCAGCATTAATTATAGTCATCTCATCAGCCTTGCCTTGTGAATATAGCGAAATGGTATGAATTTCTTCTCTCAGCATGGTGGACGTTGTTAGTGGAGTCGATTTTGAAGTTTTGGTGGCTTTGGCCGGTCGTACCAGGGAAAACCTGAATGTCCTCTCAAGGGGTGTAGGAAACCGCAGAGTCGGTCGTCCAATAGAGGTTATTGTATGATATAATGGATGAATGACTATGTTAATGTGAGTCACTGGGTAATTAATGATTTTGTTAATGTGAGTCATTAGGTTGCCGCCTCTTACAATCTCAAGGATCTATTTAGTGTTTTGGTTTCCTTTCCATGCCCACAGGAATAACTCCTTAAATCAGTCCTGATTAATATGTCATCTGCCATGGACATTATGGGTTAGTCGAGTAAAAAGTTCTAGAAAGTGATACATTGCAGTGTTTCAGGTGAATGAGATATTATTGAAGGACAAAAAAATGCATTCTTGATTTGTAGATCTGACAATTGTTAAGCAATATCTTCGATACAAATGGATAAATTTATTTATAAGGTGGCATATTCCCTCGAGACAGAGAAATGCTCCCGATGTGAAAAACACTGTTAGCAAGTGCTCGGTGGATGTTATCAGTTTATAACCAAAACTTCAAAAATTGTGTCTTAAGAAGACTTTTTTTCCTTTTTTTTTCTATTTTTCTTTTCTTTTAAATTTGAAATTAACTTATAGTCTTACATCTTTCATGCAATCTAAAATTACATTGATATGTGATTTTTTAAATTTTTTTATAGTCCCTTTTCTGCCCTATCAAAACTTCAGTACTCAGCCAATTTATTTGTGTACATATAATTTACATGTCATAGACTGTATCTATATAGTTTACTTTATGCAATGCCAGGTGATTTAAAAAGTAATCATTAGTTAAAGATATTTATCTCAATTTTTTTTTTTTTACTTTACTTTAGTTTAAATTATTTTAAGTAATGACATTCGGAATTCTACAAAATCGTCATATCATTTACTGCTACACATACTTACATACATGCAATCATGCATTACATACATACAAACATGCACGTACATACGCGCATACATACCCTGGATGTATGTACAAACATACATACATACACTCATAAATATATATACGCATAAATACACATACATACATAGATATTAAGATATATATATGCATACATACACACATACTTACAAACATACATGCACGCATGTATACTTGCATATATGTATTGTGGTTATCACTTGACAATCATATACATAGTCTTAAACTCTATTTGTTATTGGTTCCAAAGGTATTGTGTAAAAGAGCAACAGCACAAAGTTACTTTGAGTCAAACTTTGTCACATTTCTATAAATGCCTGACTTGAAGCTAACTTTTAACAAGTTATTGTGACCTCTAATATAATCCATTTTATTTTTAACGGTTAATATTTCCATTGAAATGCTGCCAGTATTATCTATATGATTTAATGTTTTCTTAGACCAGGCAAAGTATTTTTCACATGTACAAAGTTATTATTTAGTAGTAAAATAATTCTCTCAACAAGTCTTCCTAGACAGAAAACGTGTTATTCTGTTAAACACAGTACGATGATGATACTGTTTAGTTCTAAAATTGTTGTTTTCGCCTGGCAACAATTTCAAAGACAGGAAAATAGTGTTTCCTCTGTAAGCCTAAAGCATTCCAAACATTTTTCATGTTAATTGAGGTGTGTGTGAGATTATAATTTTCGTCTGAAATAGAAGTTATTTCTATTCTTTCGGTGAAATAAAAAGAATACATTATTGAAGAGCTAAAATAGTAAAAAAATAAAAGTAACAATAATTATAATTGTTCCCTAGATTTTTTTTTTACTTTGTACAGACCATTTGTGACGTCATGTTTGAACTTTACTTAGCTGGGTTGTATTTGGTATCTGTTATTAGATTTAGTATATCATAAAAACTCTTGAGCAACTCTAACAAGAATCACACGTTCTTTGTACTCGAGTAAACGAATAGACGGTGTCACGTACGATAGACCATATAGAATGCATTTTCGTAATTAACATAATAATCTCGCTGACGTCATAGCCAAGATCAGCTAGGGTTTGTATGAATGACATTCTCTGTGGTAAATCTGCCACCCAATTGGGACAATTAGTTTCTATACTGTGTTTGCATGTCTCGCTTCAAAGCACTTGTATTGTCAGTATATGCAGTATGAATATCATGTTTCTATCAGATAAAGGTTAGGAACTGTTGACACTGTCAATACGAGTCCTTTGAAGCGTGAGATGGGAGGACATTTTAGGGAGGTATTAGCATTTAGGAAATTGCCTCAACTGGCTGAATCTGCTACGATATTGACGCATATGTCAAGATGATAGAGGTGTATTGATGTTTTCCTAGTGAAGAAAGTTAAACAGACCATCGCGAGTTGTAACAAAATATATATGGTCCGTCATCTATGACAGGCTCTAACGATGCTGTATGGGGGTGGGGTGCACCAAGTTCACAACGGGGAAACAGGGGGGGGGGTAAGGCCCCTGAAGCTCTCGCAATATGAGACGATCTGAACATAGGAAATTATTTTAAAGTGCCCCAATAGTTGACTAGAAGAAATGAACAGCGATCCCATCCATTGAATATACCAGTTCGATGAAGTTCGCAAATGCAGATGTTAAAGGTCACGAAGAGAGTCGCATAGTAACGTATACGCAATCAGTACAGTGGTGCGGCGACTACACTTAAGAACTTCACAATACGAACTTAACTTCCAATGGGTTAAAATCGTCCAATGACGTTAAACTCATTTTTTACACTCGATGACGACAAAGATGATTCAGTTTCTGTTGAACTGAGGTCATTACACGCCTCAAGTTTCCTGCAGTATTCATTTGTCTTGTGATCCTTATTGTTACCTTCATCATCTTGGCGACCCGCTAGTGGCGGATATTGCAGCCCGAGGAGGTGGTATACGGGGAGGAGGAACCTCCCCCACCCCCGCTCTTGAGAAGTTTTTGCATTTGATTAAAGGTGCTTAGTTGCAGAATGGTGTTGCATTTTGCAAAACTTTTGGTAGCAAGACTTCATAGCTCAGATGCTTAAAAGTCGCTAAATTTGATTAACTGGAAAATTCGTTTTTTTAAAAGATGACTTGATGTCATAACAATGATGTCATCTAAGAGTGGTTTGTATAGTTAATCTGAAAAAGCTGAAAGAACATGTTTTCGTTAAGTTGTTACAATTTATGAAACAATGGATTTACATATAAAACATTTAGGCTTGCAATGAGTAGCTGACGTCATCATACATATAACCTTAAAGGAGCATTCTTAAGTTCAACATATTTTATAGCAGATATCTTGATAACCGTAACTGCTAGAGAAACAATATCAGTACTCGATATCCCTCCCCCCCCCCCCCCACTTTCTCTTGAACTATAATACATCAAGACCCAAATTCTGCCTAAGGTATTTCTTTAACGTCCTAGCATGAACGATAGTAAGTAATGTATTCCCTTTAAAATCTGAAAAGAGTTCAAAGGAAGCTATATAGAAAGCACCAGTTTATTTTGCATTCTTTCTTTTTGCAATCATGTAGCACTTTACTCAACTGCTTTGTTTACAAATTAATCGGTCATCATCAATTGATACTCAGATTAATCGAAATTCCTATTACGATATGATTATTAATTAGATTTAATATATTCACTATCCTGATTACATCCCCACCAATATCCTTCCTTGGAATGAATCCTCCCCTACTCCCCCATTACCTCAATGCCCCTCCCCCACTCCCCACCTCTCCCCCGACACACACACACTCATTAATTTTATGTATGCAAGATTTTATCCAAGATTTACATAGTTTAATTTTCTTAAAATTTTGCTTATATTTGCATCTTTACATTGAACAGGCATATTTAAACTTTGAAGGGCTTCAGTATTATTCTGAAATTTAACATAAAGCTACAAACTTGCCGCGAGCTGGAATGTTTCCAATACTATTTTACGCAGGGGATTCCTACTCTCTTTAAATTATCGCCAGAGGTTGAGGAGGGATGAAACTATAGATTGATAAATTCTCCTGAAAAAGGTGTCCTGGCAATTCTGGTGTCTGTTTAGCATATTTCTTATAAACAAAACTGATCACATTTAAATGGCATCAGTATTTTGGCAAATATCATATGCAAGAAATTCGAATCATTATGGTGATTCCGGCTAGAATGTCAACAACCTTTTCTAATTCTATGCAGCGTTTGTCCACATTGAGATATCTAAAGTAAACCTTTATACTTGCCAGGGAAAAACTTGGACGAGTCAAAGTTTCTCGGATATACGCAGCAATCTTAGCAAGTATGGTCCAGCACCGATAATGTTTATACCTTTGGCAAGAATATAATTATCCACAACAATACACACACACACTTACATTTTAAGGCAGTTTACTGTTCAGTAACATTATCACCTGTCAAACCGGCGCCATTAAACAGAAACTTCAGCAAACTTCCATTCTTTGGTGCCGCTTTGTAGCGAAGTTTGCTCGGTTTCCGATTCAGTGAAACATCTTTCAAATTAGCCAAGGTCATCCTTCTGTCTCTGACTAAAGTTCTGTGTAAAGATTCTATCATAGTGTCGTTATAAATTGTAACTCGTCTCGATTGTCGAAGCGCAGACGACATTCGATAAGGTATTGGACTGTCGGCGTCGTCAAGGTTACTGATTGATAATTGGCGGGACACTAGGTCTCGACTTTGATTTGTATTCCTCTTAGTCAAAGCTTTAGACAACCTAGGTGCTACTAGACTTGCTGCAGTCGTTTGTATACTAGGGAAAGCATCATTTTGATATTTGGCAGCCATTTTCTTATTGGTTTCTTCAATGCAGCCTGCGCATGTGCGCTTTCCAAGAACTTCACAGTAGTGTGATTTTTCTTCATCGCTGTGGTCACAATGATACTCTGGCAAATCATGACGAAATCGTTTGCTATTTAAAATCATTTTACCACGTAAACCGTTGTGAACATACTGGTATTCTTGACAGATAGTGTTGGCTGTTGGACGTCTAAGAGCGGGCAAACTACGCCGAGCGGCCCGGGCACTTCCGCTGATGTGTGCGCTCATTGGATAACCTGTGACCTTTCGCAGAAAGTGTCTCTCCTTCTTACAGCCAATATCTGCAGCTTCCTTTGTCAATGCATCACGATGACCAGGACGAGGTAAACTGTCGAATGAAGAAGATCAACTTTGCTGGCTGAATTTCATAACTATATTCCACTCCACAAAATATTAAGTTTAGGCCTACAATATATTAACAGGCACGTGAGTAATGTCTTGGAAGACGTCTGAGAAGTTTCTCTTAAAATCGTAGTAAGCCGATAATTAGTTTTAACAGTTAATTACAATAACAGCTTCAGTACTGATTCTTATATGCAAATTAGACTAGGCTAGGAACGTTTGCTATATTAGAGTGTGGTAGGCCTAGGCTAGGTATAGCCTATGTTTTGTTCAGGAGGGCAAAAGCATCTCTCATCTTTAAAAGATGTTATTACGAAATCAATACAAAAAGGACCAAAATATGTTCTCTTCAAGAGTATGAAGTTCAGAGAAACCATGCTGTAAACGCATCTAAAGAACCACAACCTCCCCAAGCATGCCCCCCCCCCCCCGGGCTCGAGAAACCGAATCGTTTTAGGTATGAACACCGTGTGACTCACCTCTTTTTGGAAACGGGGCCATAAATGGACCCTTTGTCTAATAAATTTTCTCTCGTCTGCCGGAACGTCATATGTTCCCATTGTTTAGGAAATCGCATCTCGGCTGGTTTCCTTGAATAATGTGAAATATTTCCCTCTTCCATTGAACGATTAACTCTCCCGCTGTTCATGTTAATTTCTGTAAGAATTTAAATGACCAAATTACATAATATAATAAGATATGATATATAAAGCCTATAAATATAGC
>JAIPMN010040900.1:0-10497 GCA_020650975.1 Apostichopus californicus
AGACTATCATTATTGGCACCTATAGATAGATGGAAGAAAAAAGAAAAAAACAAATATATAGGTACTTCTCGTTGCAATTTTAACACTCCAAAGTACTACCAGGCCATTGTGAACTGTTGTTGTTGTACAGACAAGTAAATGTCACAGTGAGGGAAAATGCTCGTGCCGATAAAATTGTTTTTTCAAAGTTTTTGCATCGGTGACCATAATCTGACCGTCTATCTCATTGGGGGCAATAGGGATGACCCTTCCAGTAGTTATGGTCAAGAAATAACTATCTTGTGTCGATTAGGACGTGTTTCCCAGTTTGAGTAAGCAGTAAAAAATCCTTTTAAAATTACTTTTGTTTGTTGCTCATATCTTTTTTTGTCACACTCAGTAAAAACTTACAAAGAGTGAAAGCGGACAAAATTTATTTACACACCAATATTTTGGTTCATTCTCTTATCTTAGGGAGTCGTGGTTGAAAGTGACTCCGAAGACTCTGTCCAGGAATCGGAGATAGATTGACGCCAGTTGTTTGCTGCCCTCTGTCGGACCACGTCAGAATTGTCTTCTCTGCTTGCTGCCTGGCATCTGTAACGGTAGATATTTCAGCGATCCACATAAGGATGCATGCGGATGGATTGGGCAAGGAAAACGAAAAACCTGGCTGGTAGCATAAATGATGGTAGAATGTGTTAACCCCTGTTAGTTGACAGCACAAAATGTACCTTTAGAGAGGCTGAGATAAAGACCAGTTCATCCTTTGAAATGTGAATAATAAGTTAATGTCCATAATTAATATTGAGGGCAAACTGTTACATTTATTGTAAAATCTGAGCTGCAATTTACCCTTTTTTTTTTTTAAGAGAGCAGTTATGTGTCCTCATTAAAATACAGATGAGGTTGGTCGCTTCCATTTGCAAAAAACCTTTTCTGTAATAGTAGTATTTTTTTTTTTGGGGGGGGGGTCAATTTTTGTACCAATCCTGTGATGAACTTGCCCACCGTTTTGCTGTTAGATAGAGGCAATACCCAGAAAGGAAATATGCATCTCAAAACCCAAGGCTTAGTACTTAATTAGGTAACAATTAATGCCATTATTCTGACATTGATTTGTTTATTTTCTCTGCATTTATATCTCTCGCTAACATATTTATTTAAGACTTCCTTCTATTTTATACATCTTTCTTTTTTTTGGACATCTCACATGTCACTTATGCGGATGTTTTGTGACAGAGTTTCGAAGACTATTTGAAGCTAACGAGTCAGCAGCCTATAAGAGTGTTTCAAAACTGAGAAAAAGGTGCAAAATTCTTATTGCATTCAATTGACTGTAATGTTAAAGTTCTGGAAAAGATTAAATGCTGACAAAATAAAAACTAATAACGGCAGCAATCTACAACAAGACTCTCTTTCTGTTTAAATTCTGGCAATAAACACATTAATGAGTCAAAAGTCTGTAGTAATAAAGGTAAGTCAAATATCAAAAGAAGTGAAAGAAAAATGGCACCATTTTTCTAACTTGAGAAAGCAATATGCTGTCGCAATAAACAATGCTTACAACACTCCCCCTCCCCTTTATTATTTTCTTGTTTATTTTAACGCAAATTTGCTGTATAATTATGCTCTTTTCTGAAAACAGGAAAATGTGGGACAGATACTCCTTACATTTAAAATCTTCGAATCAAATATGACAGTTTTTGCAGTCGAGAGAAATAGATTCACGACTGAAAATTAATTCGTTATCATTAGTAAAATAACTGTCGAATATTTTTGGGTCAATTAGAAGGATAGCTTCCAAGTTTGACTTGCCGCAACCACTCTTGTGTTTATACATTGAGGCCTATTAATTGTCAATGCTTTCATCATAGCATCCGCAAGACATAACAATGTATTTGATATTAACATCATCACTGACTCAGGTTTTCAAACTCTCATGGATCATTGTTTCTATGCTGCCTCTTCATTTTTTTAAGCTTTTCCCTTTTTACAATTTTTGTTCTGTTTCCTGGATAGAAAAATATCTTAGAAAGAGATCCACATGAAGCTCAGCTAGAAAAAGAAACAGAGAACTTTTTTATGTCTCTTTAAAGACGGTGATTTCAAACGGAAGAGTTAAAGATGAGCAACGACTGTTTGTCTTCCATCAATATTTTATATCGATTTACTTTCGAATCCTAGAAGAGACTGTCTTCTAAAACAATGTCCACCTAAATATATCGAAAAGAATTTTAAGGATAGAGTAGACCGTTGTAGGTCTAGAATTTGCCGACACTATCGTCGTTGAAACGACGTGGAAAATGGGTTTCTTAAATAAGATTGTCTCAAATAGAAATATGTGAATGATTACTGTGCGCCATTTTATACAATGTAATAACTCTTGTATTGTCAAAAGAATACCTCACCGTGGCACAAACTAGTGACCACTTTATAAATTTTAAAATAGCTATAGACTTGAAAGTTTGAGACACTTTAAAAGTTTCTTTAACACTGTTTATGCAATGGACTGACAATATGTGATGTGCTTTTTCTGGCGTAGTCTATTTTAAGAGGAGACGTTTGAACGTTTTGTTAATTTCTGAAGTAAAAAGCAGAAGAAAAACAACAAGACTGATTTAATATAGCCTTCATATCATAACAGATTCCTACATAACATTGGTAGTAAATATTTTAATATCAATCGTAGAGTTTTGAAATCAGATACAGATTTGTCCCCAAAGTTAAATTTGAGATTATTTTTAGATTAGTTTGTAAGACAAATAGCATTATTGCTGATGGCACCTTCCTCTCATTAGACTGTCAGTAAAGTTTAATAATCATAACATGAAGTGCACTTTTTTCTTTACAAAGTACGAATTTTCAACAACAAAAAATACAAAACTTGAGTATTATTATACCTTTGATAATTATCCAAAATGAAGTGAAATTTGAGGTAATTCTTTTAATTTTTTGTTACTTGTCCAGCTTATGTACTTCCACCTATGTAACCATTTTAACATTAAATTTAATTTTAAACTAAATTTTAAAATTTAATATTTAGTGTATTCCCTTTATTTTGCACTGCTTTTAGCGTATTTGATTTTTCCATTGTAGCTATATAAAATCGGTCACATTATCACCAGTCCACATCAGTATTATTTTAGATGTTTTTTTGTTGTTTTTTAAAATCTATTCCTATGTTTTAAAATGAGCTGTTATTGAGAAATTTGCAGATAAGTTTTCACAAATATTTCATCAAACCTAGAAGCAGATAACTGTTGTGATCGAGAAGAATTTTGCAAGAGCAACAGTAGTCTGTAAGCAGGGAGAAAACATTCTGAACTTTTTCTAACGGAAAGCCACACTGTGATAACGATGTTAATTAATCACCCACTAATTAATAAATATGTATTTATAACACACACTTACTTCCTTCATATACATACCTATATGAGGTAAAGTGTGTAGTTAACAAAAATTCCCCCAATAGATATAAGTGGTTTTGGGGGGATTTATTCCATTGTTAATTTGTGGAAATAACTGTTTCAGTCGATGTACTTTTTGCTCCCGAAAAGTTGCGGTACCTTCGAGACAGATATCAACCCATAGCCTAATCCTGCGTGATTTATTCGTGGAAGATTTATGTAATACTAGCCTATTGAGCATATAAGAATTTGGGTAGGTGTTACTGCCAGTACATGGGCCAGGGATTAACGGCCAGTCAACCGCAGAATTTTTAGTGAGACGAGCTGATTCATACCATTAGTTTGAAATATCGCGTTATTTACTTCCAATGTGGATATTATATGTTAATGATGAAATAAATGTCAAAAAGCTGCAGCAGCTGCAACCAGGATTAATCAATGTAAAACAGACAGGGAATTTTCTCTGCAGAGCCTATTTTCTGCTGCACAGCCTGGCTGTAGCCTGCCTCAGTTTCCGACCTTTGACACGGCACCTAATCACTGCTTTGAATAACGTCACAAGAACTACATTTTTTTTTTTTTTTAACCTTCGAAAATGGCCTTAACTGTAGTCACAAAATGTTTCCTTCATTTTAAAAGCAAATATCAGCTTTTTTGGTTAAAATTTTTGCTGTTTTAATTTTTGTAGCTCATACGGTTTATACCTTATTTTAAGTCTTCTTTTGTCTTTTAATTTTTACACAATTTAAGAGAACATTTGTCTTTCTGAAAGTTATTTCTACTTTCACGTTTATGTTAGCATAAAATGTCTCTCATGTATGATACGTTTATACAAATTCACCTTGGTATATATAATTTTCACTTGTTATTGTTAATTTTTTGATTTTATATTGAATCTCTTTGACTCTGTTCATTAATCTGGTGCAAATTCTCTGGATGTGCATTCTTTCATTTTAAGTTTGTTCATACATGCTTTGTATGAAGCAGATTTGTATTTTGTCACTTTTTGTGCGGACAAAATTCTTTTTTGTCCAGAGGAAATTCAGCAGGTTTTCATGGAATATTCAAGTTTCCTCATTAACGGTTTGATCGTAAGCAAAGAAATTGTTACACCAAATAAAGTTTTAAATCCTAATTTTCAGTAAATTTGCCTTTGAGTTGGTATTTTTGTTTGTATGGTACATTTTTTACGATTGAATACTTAGAAAATAATCATTCTTTAAGATTTAAGTAACTTCTGTCGATGATAATATTAGATCACAGTGTTATGTATTTTCATGTTTGTACTACTTTCTTTTGTCTCTGAAAAACAGAAGTTTCAACTAAATTTTTGTTTTTTTATGACGACAACAAATGATTTACAGTGTATTCAAATTTGTGTAACTCAATAACTGAAGGTACAATTCTGCAGAATTCAGCCCGGGTAGGTAAGGAGGATAAGTAGAGGGCAGTGTTGAGGTTCATCAGTCACTGACTTGCATTGTTGGATCTGTTCCCTACACTTCCACCTACTGATTTGGCTTTTCTTCACCTCTTTTGGCCATCAGGGTCTGACAATTCACAAGGTGTCATGCAATTGTCTTTCAGTTGACATTCTGTGTTCAATAATTAACTGGAAAATTTCAATCTAAAACTCAGATATGAAATGTGTTCACATATTTGATGGTGAAAGGCCAAATGCCTCTGCTGTATACCTCCCAAATATGTTTGAGCTCCATTACACGTCACCTTCAAAACATTCAGTAAGAGATGAGTGCATTACTAGCAAAGCATGACCCTAATATGTTTGAGGTAACCCATTACACACCTTTAAAACATTTAGTAAGAGAGCATCACTAGCAATACTGTGTGACTGTGTTAGAAGCAGACTGGTAGTCCTCAAGCCTATACTTGTACTCATATTCGAGTACACTTTCTGTTCTTCAAGCACTTGTACTCAGTTCAATAAGAGGTGATTGCCTTTCAAGCAAAACAATATATTGGATGTCAGAAATTGGCTTGGTATTCTGGGATCTATACTTGAGAGCTCTCACCCGAGTACAATTTCTGTCCTTGTACTCAGCAAACTTATAGAGATAATGTACACATACTCATGGCTGTACACTGGTCCTCTTATTCAGTACGTTGTACTCATTCATGTATTCGAGACATTGTACTCACACCACAAGTCTGGTCAGAAGAATGATAATAATTTATAAGATTGAATACAATTGAAGCATACCATGTATATTATATAACAGAGTGAATGTTAATATCCCTCGGGTTATTGAATTTGGTAAAGAGGGTATAGGTCTTTTATTCCCTTTCAATAAACAAGCATGTGTGTGTGTGGAGGGGTGGGGGGGGGGGGGTCTGAGGTTCTACCAAACGAGCCAGTGGGTTATATGGGGTGTCCTACTAACCTCCACTTTTGACATCACTGATTAAAAATTCTGACACCAGAGGCAATTTTACGGAATAAAAATGCTCATTAGAAAAGATGCATCTTGTTACTTATGCAAATATTACAAATTTATTGTTACTGTTTGTTTTAAAGGATTTTTAAGATGTTAATGTTATGTATGTTAACAGAAATGTTTCAAATTGTATTCTATGAGGTGTGGATTTACTTAAATCTATTAACAAAGATTTCATCCAATATTGTCACATAAAAATTAATGCTTTATCATATACAATGAGATTCAAAGGTATGTATGAAAATTGGTAAAAACAAAACTTTTAAATAAAAAAGAGAATTGACTTGAATGTCATTTTTTGTTTCCCTAATATTTGGCAAATTTTTCTTTAGTGTTTCACTGTCACGGTTAACCCTGAGTTGATGTGTACATGCGTCACTGACTTTCATGTCATCTATCCCTCCACAACCTCCCTGTTCGTGACCTGGCCTGTTAGGAAGCTGTATAAAAGCTTAACCATGAGTGAAAAGTCTTATTCTAAACAGTGTATTAAAACAAATAGAATGACACAATATATAAACGAACGCAAGGAAATAACTTATCATAAATGTATTCATCTTGGAAAAAAAAATTGAGATTGTTATTTCAAGCAAAATGTGGACTGGCGCCAAAGAGTATACAAAAAGCACTAGTGAAGTCAACAAAGGGCATGGGTGAATGCAGCTGTGGTCAACGCATTCCGATTCTGGTATTGAAACCGTCAGAAGACTGCCAATAAAATTACACATTCACAGTGCTTCATTGCCACCCCCTCCCCCTCCTCCTCCACCACCTAACACACACGACATACCTTTTACTGCCCCGACAAATTTCCCTTGTTTGCAATATTATAGTTTTCATAAGAGCCAAATATATATGGTTCTGGTTCTCATGTAACGGTGTAAAATATTTAGCTTCCTAATCATAATACAACAGATATATAGTTATATAACATTTGATCTGCAATTGGCCAAAGCCTTCAAAGGAGCTTTTTGCGTTTGTATATAGTAGTGTACATATAAGAACATATAAATAAAGTACATATAAGTAGGATATAAAACACAGTTAAGAATTATAAAGATTATGAAAGCATGGAATGTGTGTGCAAATAATAGATCAAAATTTAATAAAAGAATTGAAGTAAGTTTTGTGGAACAACATCCTGAATAAATATGGCAGTCGTAAAATCGAAAGAATTTTTAAAACGGACAGTTCGAAATTTTGGCGTGAGTGTCCTATTTCTCAAATTGTAACTAATCTGTTGAAGAAGTGACTTCAGCTCGATATAGAGTGGGTGTTTCTCGTCTCTATGAATTTAATGAGAAAGCCTTTTAAAATCTCTCATGGCTACATTGTTAACTTGGTTAATAAGGGTGTTAAAGTCTAGGCTACACATTTTGGCACAGTGACGCAAGGAGGATTTAATTCTTTTCTGATCCTTCACAAGTTAAAATGGTACCAGGCAGGAACAGCGTTTAAATTATGAGGTAAAATATAGGTATTAAAATCTTCCATTCTTTCGTCTAACTGAAAATATGGCACAATAAAAGATAGAGTATAAATGATTTAATAATACCCTGTTTAAAATTCTTGGAGCATGAAACGTAAAATTAGCTTATTGTCTATACACACCCTTAAGTACACGGTCTGTTCAGTACGGTCAACTTCGGAAACCCTGTATCGTACATTACTAAATTATATGATATATCAGATTTTATGTCAACAAAAGTACTCTAGTTTTGATTTCAGAAACGTATCACGAACCCCCTGGGATGGTTTCATGCACCCCAGTTAGGGAACCACTGCCTTAGAAGAATTGTATAAACCACTTACTTTCTTCCCTAATTGCCATATGACGTGAAGTGTTACTATACTAGCCATGTATATAACTAACCAATCAGAGAAAGTGATAGATACCTGTACATCAGAGGTGTCACATGCACATTTACAAATACAAGGATCTGCAGAATTCTGAAGCAGGTCGTTGTCTGACGTCACGTTGACGTTAGACTCAGAGCTTGTCTGCACGGATATTCCACGTGACTCTGGTACAATAATTGTTGATGTAATGGGAACTTCATCTTTCATTTCTCCATTCTCTGGACAAAACTCCACCGGTAGTTGTTGATCAATCGGGAAAGATCTTTCTCCCGAAATGCATGTTACTTGGATTGCTTGATTATTACCCGGTTGTTCGTGAAAAGAGTTATTGAAATATAACTCTTGAACTGTGGCAAAATCACAACCACACCGAAACGGATTACCGCCAAAGAAAAAACTTTCTGATAAATCCATGTATGGAATGATATCCGAGGCTTCGGTAATTCTGTTGTCTTGTAAGACTATCACCATTAAGCCAGAGGTGAGCCCTAGCTGAGTTGGGGCAGGAATCGATATTAACCTATTATTAGATAGGTAAACTCTCTGTAATGCCGTAAGGCCATTAAAGAGACCTGAAGGGATATTTACGAGTCTATTGCCATTAAGATATATGCTACTTACGCTAAGAAGACCTTTGAAGAGGTCTTCTTCAATTTCGACCAACTTATTATTACTAATTGACAAATCTTTTAATTTAAACAATCCTTGAAATATATTCCGTGCCAAGTGCGATATACGATTATTGCTCAAAGAAATCGATGTTAATTTAGTTAGACCCCACAACACATTTTCGGAGATTTCTACGATCTCATTTTGATTCAAATTGATTGAAGATAACATTACTGTACCCATAAAAGTATTATTTTGAAGTGCGGTTATTTCGTTTTGGTAAAGCAACAAGTGTACCATTTCAGCTAACTCTGCGAATGCCCTTGGCTCGATCACGGCAATGACATTTTCTGATGCGTCAAGGCTGGTCACATGGCTGTAACCTTCCAAACAGTCACTAGAGATTCGACTAATGTGGTTCCCCTGAACTTCCAGAATTCGCACATCATTGCAGCCATCCACTATTGGAACCACAGAAAGATTCCGGTTATCACAATGAGCACGATCAAACCAGTCATCGTAGCGGCAAGCATCTCCACATGTCAATCTTGGAGGCTCCGCTGGAAGAGCAGAGGAGGGATGGGCTGCCACAACTAAAGCAATGGCCATCCATCCCAGTATCAACCATCCTCTATCAAAACACACTCTCCCGAAACAGTCTCTCCCGAAACAGTCATATTTTCGCCTGTAAAGATGACAACATAGAAATGGGTTTGTTGATTTGACTCTCTTCTGCGAAATCAGTCGTTCTTTGACGATGGTGAGAATTTGGCATTAACCCAGGCGCCCCTACAAGAAGGGGATTTTGTATCACCCAAACAATAAAATGATTTATTAGAACAACTTTATGTTTAGACCAAATTGATATGCTAGGGTAAATATGCTTACAATACTACTGACACCTAGCCAATTTATCTCTCGCCAAGCCAGTATAAGACTTCCAGTGTGCAGCCACTCTCGTCCTGCGCACAACACAATACAACGGCAATTGAATAAAGTACACCGTATACATATAGCCGTATATCGTTAGACAAATGTGGACGAAAACAGTGTACTGTATATGAGACACACAGTTAAGTATATACCACAACACAAAATGTACCTACTAACGCTGCCCGTGTTGATATTAGACCTATACCAACTTCTTTGCACTGTGGAGTAAGGCCTGTGTTTTTCATTAAGTCTCAAAATGGAAGAGATTTTCTCTTATCAATGTCAGCTGAAAAATAACCCATACTTCTGCAAATTAGTGAGATGATAAGAAACTTTTTTTTCTTTATCTCATCGCTCCCATAGCCAGGATGGGATATTGTAGTTCCTTTGCCAGTTGGGCCATTTACAGCTATGCCCGTTGTCATTCACTTGCTCTCGTTCAGGGGCGTAGCGAGCGGGGGGTGTGGGGGTGTGACACCCCCCCCCAATAATTTGGTCGCTGTCGGCAAATTTTGGGTCTGTCGGCAAAAGGAGAAAAGGTGAAGAGAGCGGAAGGGGAAGAAAGAAGGAAAGCTGAATAGAGAAAAGGAGAACGGGAGCTTCTTTATCGGTTATTTCGATTTTCCAGTTCTTCATCTGATAAACTCATTCACCAATCCAATCACCCGACGCCTGCAAGTTAAAAACCTCTCGGCAAATAACTGATAAATGATAAGCCTAATTACATTCACCAATTTTCAGCAATCAGAATCTGACTTCCTAATTTCAAGCTGCGATTTGTATAATCTACTTTCCAATATAAGGTACCGGTATGCAATTTTTCTTCGTTATCCAATTAATTCTTCTTCTGCCGACTGCTATAAAAATAATATCGAAATGGAAATTCTACGGTGCCAAATTTGACTAAAAATATGCACCAGATTGCATCTAAGGACGTTTCAAAACTAAAAATTTTCCAAGGGGAGGGGGACACCCCCTCCCCTTAGACCCCTCCCCAATTTCAGTCACCACTTCCAGATCCGTCGGCAAATCAAATTCTCCACACACCCCCAACAAAAAAAACTTCGCTACGCCCCTGCATGCATTGTACATCCCCAGTGATGTTCTTCCTACGTTTCGATTTGCAACTGACATTCCTTTTTATCTTAATATTTTAACGTAGGACAGGCTGGAGCAGTAATAGAAAGAGTTAGTGGCGTAGCTAGGCCGTTCGAACTCCGGGCAACAGGGGGAATATTGTCAAGGACCGA
>JAIPMN010040905.1:0-10878 GCA_020650975.1 Apostichopus californicus
TATATATAAATATATATGGTTACTGGTTGCTCCAGCCCTATTTTCTTTTTTTATCGGCAAACCAAATTTCATTACAGATGCAGTCCGTCTAGCTAATTCATTTCGAAAAAAAGTAAAAACTACTTCTAAAAGTCTGTGATGTTTTTTGGTGATATTTAGTAACAAAGTGTGACACGGTTAGACAGGTGCGCAGTGAGAAATTTGCCAAGGGAGGGGGGAGTCTTTAAGACAAACTACCTTAGCGTAGTTCCACCATGAGATGGCGCGAAGCGTAAAAGAAAATTGTGGCCGAAAATGCCTCTCAGATCGCTGGAAATGGCACTTCCCAGGCCTTATAAGTTGCATCTATTTTCTATTTGAAATTACTAGCGATATCGTAAAAAATATGCTCAAGGGGTCGCCCCTTTTGCTTCCCCCCCCCCCCCTTGGTTATGCGCCTGCGGTTAGAAATCTTTAGGAAACAGGCCAAATGGAAACCCAGTGAACCCATATCGATGTGGATCGTACATATAATTGTACGTACTTGCACTCATACACAAGAGATGTACAGACATTATGATAATAGTCATAAGTGACAACTTGCTATACGGTCACAAGTCAAAGAAACGACCACGAAGTGTCATTTACCTAGGCGTAGGCAAAGCCTTATTACATTCACCAATGTTCAGCGATCAGAATCTGACTTCCTAATTTCAAGCTGCGATTTGTATAATCTACTTTCCAATATAAGGTACCGGTATGCTAGTTTTCTTCGTTATCCAATTAATTCTTCTTCTGCCGACTGCCATAAAAATAATATCGAAATGGAAATTCTACGGTGCCAAATTTGACTTAAAATATGCACCAGATTGCATCTAAGGACGTTTCAAAACTAAAAAATTTCGCTGTCCGATCCCGCTTCCATCTTCGCTAGTCTCCGGTTCGAACATGTAGGGAAATACTTCCCACGATTGTCGACCATGTCCTCCATTTCCCTTCTTCGCTATTGCTATCTGAATGTATAAGCTATGCTGTGTATGCGGTGCTATGTATATGCGTACTACAGTGCGTCTATAGCAACTGTATGTGGTAGCAATAAGCAGTTCCCTGCGACGATATCATGCACTTTCGACTTGGTAAATAAATGACGTCATTTGTTTTTGACTTTCCCTGAACGAGTCAATTTGGGCGATTTTTGCGGAGTTTATGTTGCTTGATAGGAAGAAAATGCAAGGAATTTTTGAAAAAAGAAGTCATGAAATGTTTTGTACGATGTCTTTTGTATCAATTTGTGATTTTTCATCTAAATCCCAATCTTAACTTTCTTGTAACAGACTGCTGAGAAAGGTAATATTTTCGAGAATTTTGAGATTTCTACATACCCAATACACTGCGCAGAATATATACATGTTTGCACTCTTCTGCGCTTCCCCCCGTGACGTCTATTAGGTAATAGTACTTTTTACCGATTTCTACCCCTTTGGAGACGGAAAATGATCGCGGTGTTGGGTTTTTCTTAACATAAGAATTGTTAAGTTTTACATTATGTAAAGTCAAGTCTACGTGTCACTTGACCTTTAACATTGTTGTTATATAACATATAATGCTCTTTGCCATTTTATTATAACCCGCGGATATATCTATAGGGAAGTTTGGCAATATTGTTAATATTAACAGATACAAAGGTTGTTAGTTCTCATAGAGTCATATCAACTTATTGTTTCACAACCCTCTATAGAGTTACAATTCATAGAGACCCCTATATTGAATACTTTTCTTGATGTTAATAGAAAAAAGAATTGTAAGTAGATAGAATAAATTTCTTTTGTCTTTACTTATAACCTTCTAGAGTTACCATCCATCAGTGACCCACCTACAGAGTTAACCAGGACTACTACATCAGTAACCATTACATGGAGACCCTGGGATGAAGAGACTGATGTTGGTGATCCTCCTGTGGTAGCGTACATCCCATACTACAAGATGGATCCATCTCAGGATTGGATGAGTGGATCAAGGATCCAGGCTGACCAAACATTGGAATATACAGCATCAAGTCTGGAGTCAGATAGAAACTATACATTCAGTGTAGCAGCAGTCAGGGAAGGAGATGGGGGAGAGGGACCCAGAGGTCCACCAGTAACCATCAAGACACTCTGTATAATTGGTAAGTATCTTACAGGTAGCATCTGTTGAATGACACTGCTGCAAAACTACTGTACTATTAAGTTCAAACAGAAATGCCTTTAGGCAAAATCTGGATATTAGTGCATGATCATCATGCATTCCAATTAGATTTGATAAATTTAGCCATTTTTAGAATCCAGACTTTTGTATTACCCACTTAAATACTTTAAATGTACAAGGAGGAGGGTTGTTCCCTAGAGTGTACATGTAACTTTCAAGGTGATACATGACTTTGCTATGTTGTTTTCTACAGATGTTGTTCCACAGATGGTCACAACAACTTTAACTGCTACAAATGATGTGACTGTGACATGGCAGGTAAGATAGTTTGATAATGTTTGGCTGTGTGTGTTGATATAAAGGGTTGTTAATCAGTGTGAAACTATTCTGGAAGAGTTAGGAGCTAAAGTTTAATAGGAGACTAATTTCAAGTAAACCTTATCATTTTCATAATAAATGACAGAAGACACTTAAGTGTTATTCTTGCAAAATGTAGATTGTTTTCCTACCTCTTTGTTATTCAACTGGTCTAATAGATACAGTTAAACATTTATTTTGTCAATGTGTACTGTTCTTGTCAACACTTAGCATGGTGTAGGACCAGTGAAGTTATATATAAACGATTGTTAATGTTTTTAAAAAGTTTGAAAGAATGGTTTAGTCTGGGTTAAAATCAGCAAGTCCCATGTGCTGAACAGTACCAGTAATTAACTTGAAGCTCATAGCCTAAGGCTAAACAAATAGGTTAAGCACCAGTATCATTTTCAATTACCAGTAAAAGAAATACCAAACAAGAGTGCAATACAAATCTCAAATTTGTATAGCCAAAATTATGCATATAATCATAATAATATGCAAATATGCAAAATATTAACAACCTACAAACTTTAAGAGTTTTGCGATGCATCATCATACTTAAATTGGTTTTATTTAATAATAATAATGATAATTTATTTAATAATAATAATAATAGTTATAATAATAATAATCAGATAACCGTTATTAAATAATAATAAAGTTGGGTCCAGAAAATAAATCAGAAAGTGTTAAGTAATTTCCTGTAAATATATATATCCTCCCTAGTCCTTTAATCAACGTAAAAATATTTGTATAATAAGTTTACATATATACACATATTACAGCTGGTATGATTGTCCATGCACACAGTTAAATTAGATTATTTGGATCTCAGTGTTTTTTAAGGTTAGTGTAGTAACTGCTAGTTTACATTGTGTCTTCTCTTTTTAAACATAACAGCAACCAATGGTGCAGTGCAGTACTGGAATCACTCAGTTTACTATTTACTATGAAATAGAGGGCGATGTTTCTTCCAGACAAGAGGCTGGAACAGCAAATACAAGTGTTGAAAGTTTTACAATTGATGGATCACTTCTAGAATCAGGGACGACCTATAACATTGCAGTGACTGTCACTACAGACCAGGAAAGTGCTCTGAGTAAAGGAAGTTCAGTGACTGGAGCAAGTAACAATGGTAATACAGAAACGATCAGCATTCATTTGGGAACGTAATGGAATATACAATACTGGTTAGCAAAAATAAGATAATGTAATATTAAACATATACAAGTTGTCATTCTTTAAACAGTTGTGTTTCTTTAACTTTTCATTCAAGAGAGTGAGCCTCCTTCCCCACCTGTTTATCTAGTTGCCCTGGTGATTCCATTCCTGATCATCATTATTCTGTTGGTGGTGATAATCAAGCGGTAAGTTGGCCATCAATTTCAAATATTAAGTTTGGTACTAGAGCTGAATATAAAGTGTATGATTATTCCCCTGATTGATCTTAAGTGGATTATCTGGGCTTTAACCAATGGTAGGGGTGGGACTGTGTGCTGGCTGGGAGGGACCAAGGGAGGTGTGAGGTGTGGCATCGATCCAGATAGTCTGGCAATTCAGTGCACAGTCTGGCATGACTTCTCACTAGTTGCATGGATACCCAGTATTTCTAACACAAAACTTTAAGCAAAACTAAAGATCACAACATCATTTTTGTTATTCCTTGCCGAAGGCCGAAGGAATCTATGCGGTGGTGTGTGGGTAGCCATTAGTGAGTAGATGATCCCTGTTGTTTTCATGGAGTTCAAAGGTCATTTGAGGTCAAAGTCTGAAAACTTTGTAAGCACAATATCTCAAGGAGTAAAAGTTTTTTTTAACTTCAAACTTAGTATGTGGGTAGCCTTTAGTGAGTAGATGTTCTCTACCTTTTTTCCTGTTGGTCAAGGGTCATTTGAGAGATCACTAGAGGTCAAAGGCGGTAAACATTGTAAACATGGTATCTTAAAAAGTACAAGATGCTTGAATTTTAAACTTGGACTGTTGATTGACCTAGGATAGCAGATGATCTGCATTGTTTTTCATGGAGGTCAAAGGTCACCAGAGGTCAAAGGCTGAAAACCAAGTAAACACGATATCTCAATAAGTGAAAGGTCCAACTACAAACTTAATATATTGGTAGCCCTTAGTGATTAGATGTTTTCTATCCTTTTTCATGGAGGTCAAAGGTCATTTGAGGTCTCCAGAGGTCAAAGTCTGAAAAACTTGTAAACACAATATCACAAGAAGTAAAAATTGCTTGAACTTTGAACTAAGTGTGTTGATAACCCTTGGTGAGCAGGTGATCCCTATTGTTTTTCATGAAGGTCAAAGGTCGTTGAATGTCAATTGTTGGTTACAGTCAGAATAAGTCTAATTATGCAGAAGTGAAGTTTGTTTGACCTTCGACCCTCTTTGCATAGGTATGCATTACTCAATTCTGCAAGACTTGCCATTTCTGCTCAGCAATTCAGCTCTTTAGAAAATCTTGTATGTAAAGTTTGTTCTCATATTGGCAAGTAATCAGTAAGTCACGTGACTTGCTGGGGTTTCTTTTGAGGAAGGTGGGGGGGGGGACATATTTAACCTAAAGAGTTTTCCACAAACTTTTAAAGATAGTTCATCAACCTTTGGGTTGATAATATTTCCTTCATTTTTATATCATGCTAGTGGACTTGCCAGGGAACAAACACCTCATTTTCTTTGCTGGATAAAGTACCTACCTGCCAGTCCTATGTTAGTTCCTTTTCAGAATACAGAGAAAAAAACTGCCTAGGTCCATCCTCTTGCTATCAAACGAAGGAAATTATATAAATACATCTTCCAATCCTTTATAATTTTAATTTAATGCAATAGCTCGACAATTTTATTCGATTTGTCTAATAATCGTTTGAACAGAATCCGGAGAAAGCCTGCAACTGAGTCAAAACCAGTAGATTCACACGATGTTGATTATGTTAATGCTGGTGAGTATGTTTCTTGTTTATTCATCTAGCATATTAAACACTTTATCTCTTGAAAACTGTTAACATTACTATTATTCAGGTTTCTAGAGTTCACCTTTGAATAAACTCTTGAGTGTCTGTGGATTACACCTGTTTTTTAAATGATTTAATATTTTAAATCCTTGTAGTTTTGCTTTCTGAACTTACCATAGGGAGTGTCATATTTGAAATATTCTATTAGCATATATTGATTTCAAAATCACCACAGGGATCCTTTTTCTTTTATTGGTAAGGAAATCATTTATACACTGCACCATAAAGTTGTTCCACTCTTACTAATAAATATCATTTAAGGATAAACATGATGATGAATAACTTACAAGCTTGGTTGTAAACATGAAATTATAAGAATAAATCTCCCACCAAATATGGACCTGATATTAATTTCAGGAGTAACTGATGATCCGGAAGATTACATAGCTCTAGAGGAACAATCCAGAAATACTCCAGCCCCAAAATATCAAGATCTCACTGAGAAAGAAGCTCCCACACAAGTATCAAGGTATGAGAGAACCAACCTTGACACAGCTGATGTAGCACCCAAGGCTATGCCTCGTCAGGGCATAAAGAGACAGACCGACTACCAGTATGAGGATGTCAACCTTGGAGAAACAGATGCTCGTAAATTACCAAGCGTTCCTCAGCCAGACCTGCAAAGTGAAGATGATACAGAATATGAAGTCCCTGAGATGTTTGAGGAATACACAGGAGTTTATATTAACACTCTCGGAGCTAGCAAACCAATAACACCAAGACCAATGAAAATGATTGAGTATAAGACTTTCATGGGTAGAGAAAGGCCAAAGGTCATTAGTGAAATCGTCCAACAGTATACGGTGAGTAGTAATATTGTTTTTACCCAGCTACAAGTCCTTCTGGTATCATTATAACTTACTTCAGGAGCTGCTAACCTTAACTCAACTCACATAATTTTACTACCAAACAATATGAATACAATCATGCAGCATTAGACTAAGCCCACCTCTAGCTACAACCAGTACAGTGTACATTCAGTATACAAGCCCTTTCATCAGAACTGTTTTGCAAAAGAACTAACTTGTTTGTAGTGTTATCCTTTACTATGAGGAATATTACTTAAAAGCTTTGTTGTAAACATGATTTTTTTTTAGAATAGATCTACCAAACAATGGATCTGAAATTAATTTCAGGAGTAACTGATGATCGTAAATATTACATAGCTCTAGAGGAACAATCCATAATACTCCAGCCCAAAAATATCAAGATATTGTTACTTTCTTATTTAAATTAACAGAACAGATCAAGTCAAATCAATGTTCTATTCCTTTCTGTTTGGTACAATGAAGACTTTATAAAGTGTATTGTACTATTTACATATTAGTGTCATACTTAACTGAGTTGGAAGCAAGAGAGGAACACTGCAGCTGGTTTCTGATCATCGTGTCTTCTTGATTGCTTTAGTTTCATGTCCTTGTTCTTTTGATTGCTTTTAGAAATCAAACTTCTTTTGTTTTCTTGCATCAGGCTCTCAGTACAGGACAGCAACATCCATGGACTGCAGCTGTAAAACTACAGAATAAACCAAAGAATTTCTTCAAGGCTCTCTTGCCATGTAAGTTTAACATCATAATCTTGTTCCATTAGAGTTATATTTCATGTTACCAGGTTATATGACAGGCTTGTCATTTCTTGAGTGTTCATGATGTTTCTCTTCCTCTTAAAGCAATTACATAATATTCTATCAAAATGTTCTCAAGAATACCAAAGATTAGAATTAAAAAATGAAGTTTCCTTCCAATGACAAAAACTCTTTGCGCGTGACAGTAAAATAAGGATGGAAGGTGTGGATCTTTTGGAATCGTTATAAGAATCTTTGCAGGGATGTACTGCTGCACTCCACAGATGTTATTATGATTACCTTTTCATTCTACTATTTTACCAAGATGATCATTCAAGAGTTAGGCTGGATACAGATGGTAGTGATGTTAGGTCTGACTATATCAATGCCAGTTACATCAAGGTAATTCTACTGTAAAATATAGCTGCTGCTTTTAAACAGTCACATGGAGGCAACTCTTTCTGCTGCTCTATATCATAGCTGCTTTAGACAATTCTGTAGAATAGCTGCCATAGAAAAGTTAACAGATTGTCTCAACTCCATACTTTATGATGCTGTTTAATGCTAGTTGTTGTAAGAAAGGGTTTGCTGTTTGGTTCTACTAATTCTATTTTAATTCCATTTTGAAATAAGTTTAGATGTGATTGGTTAATAACAAATCATCTACAGTAGCCACTACAACTGGCTTCAATGTACAATATAAACATTTAAGTCTTAAACATCTTAAAATGTGAACTTAAGGATATTCCTCTCATACAAAGATAGTTATCAATCATTAGATAATCGCGGTAAATCTTCCTTGCTGAAAGCATTAATGTCATTTATTAGTGCCTAAGTGCATTATTAGAGTTAACATCTCGTTATGAGATAGAAATTAATTCTTTATGAGCAATTTTATATGTGATTGAAAAACAAAAAGAGATGTAGAATAACTGACCAGCGATATATTAGCAATGTGTAACTTGGTTTCTCTTAAGAATAGCTACAGATTTTGCAGCAAAATTTTGCTTCTCAATATAAAAACATTTTTCTTTTTTTGTAATATAATTACACTCCTTTAGTGATTATACTCAATAAATTTAACCTGGTTCAGGTTAATGTCTCAATTTTTATTTGTCCACAAATATCTGTTGCAAGTCTCTGCAGGAAGGCTGGTGATGGGCTGAATTAACAATACCATGTTTTATGTTTACAAGTCACTGTTGCAATTTGTCTTTGATATAGGCCACAGATGTGATTGAAATATGTCATATGTATGTATGTAGTTTAGATCCTCCTGCAAGCAGGAACTCGCGAAGAAGCCATCATTGGCTTATCAAAGCAGCAAGCTGACCGAAGTCAGTCTCTTAGTTTCATATTTAACGTCCATGATTATGAATTGTCAATTGTCAACAACTCTGTAACTGGACGACATACATTAATCTGGGAGTGACTCGAACTCGGGACCTTATGATTGAAAGGCACCGGCGTTAACCACTGAGCTAACACTCCCAGATATATACATAGTCATATACATAGTAACATTGTCATTGCCTAGAAGTTTGCTATTATGAAACACAATATGGTGGTGTTTCTGGTTGCAAGGTATTGCTTTGGGTACATCACTGGCTATCATTGCAGGAATTATGGGTTAATCAATGGTCTACCATGCGTTTATCTCAGGGTAATGCATGAACAGGAATATAACTATCGCTGGATGTACTTGGCCTACAGCTCTTGAGTTTATTGCCCTGCAATAAATGCACAGTAGACTGTTTATTCAACCCTGTTCATTAAAACAAAGCACTAAATAAATGTTAATTTTCATCTCGGAATGTTACAATTTAATAAAAAACATTTTGAAGGAAACTAACCAACAATTTTCTGGAAAGGGTGGCCCATTTTTCTTTACTTTAATATAATTAAAGGTCTCAAAACATGTTAATGCACAAATAAAATGACAATAATTAGCCTATTCATTGAACGAAACTAGTTTGTACAGCATAACGATCTGATGCAAGGGCATACTCTGCCTGTGTCCAAGCATAGCAAAATCGACATAAATTGACACTATGGCCATTGTGTACAAATGGATAAGTACTTAGTATAGTACACAATATACTGTGCTAAACTACAGAGTTAATTTTGGATCATAAACACGTGAACGATTCCATGAAGAGAGTTCTAAAACAAGCAGCTATCTTTTGTGAAGTGCAACTGCTCTTATAACATTCGATCACACAGAAATTGGCATGATCTTACCAGGATCGTTAGGCCTTTTTTCCTAGGTGACTGCTTAATGCGATTATTTTCACATAAATACCAGCATGGTACATGAGGTTATCGTTGCTACGGTCATTATTATTCATGCTGAAAGCTAGCTTTCTCAGTTTAGTGAGCATTTTGCCAAGGGTTGTTAACACTGAAGGAGCTTGTTGCTATACCATACTTTGCTTGCCTGAACTAGCCCCGGCAGAAAGCTGGGATCTGGATTAAGCTTAACGAGATACCATTTTCTATTTTCAACTTCTATTAATCCACCATTGAGTTCCCTGCATTATTCATAGGTTAATGCAAGGTCAGCTGATGTCAACGGGCCAATCAGATTTGAGAACATTTAACAAGTATGATGAATAACGCTCTATTATAATCTCGGTGGAAGTTGAGATGTTTCCTGCAAATAGAAACATTAAATCTCTGAATATACTGGTATGAGGGATGATAACTTATACAGCAAGTAGCATAGAGTAGAATAAATAAGTACTATTCATTTAATAAGTGACTTAAATGTATACGAGAGTTTATATACTTATTACCTGTGTAATGTATGCCATAAACATGAATTGAGAATTAAGAAATTTAGAAAACAAAGATTAAAAGAAACCCATTGTTGTTCAGATTTGTATATGAAGTAACCCATATGTTACAGGACAGCTACCATTTATGTTTGATGTGGAAAGTGTACACAATAGTTATTTGAAATGTCCATAACAGAAAATTGAAATCTCGTAGCTCAAATCTTGCCAATTACCTGTACTAATGATCCTTTAGTGGACTAAGGAAACAAGAAGAAACCTATTCTGTGTGTGTGTGGGGGGGGCAGGGGGAGGGGGGAGGGTGGTGCCAGACTACAGTATGTTCACACTGATATACAAGTAATTGCTTGCAAATATGTCCACTGCCAAATCAGGGATATGTTATTGTCGCTCATATAGAAAGGGATATGTTGGTGAGGATCTGCCAACAGTAATACTATAGCTGTTTTAATTTTCCCTGCTTAGACCTCAATCAGAATTTAAACTGGTTTACAATCAGTAAAACTTGTCTGTGAAGACTTAAATACAGTATAGGACAGGAGATCTAGAAAATCCAAATTTGTATTAGAAAACTGTTAATTACCAGGGAATAACTAAGTATTCAAATTTGTTTAGCATTTTCGAAAGCTCTAAACTTTTCTTCTCATTGAATAAGATTTGTGGAAAACTGCTATACATCTTTATTCTTTACAGAACCACCAGGGGAAGGTCTCGTTCATAGCAGCGCAAGGTTTGTATAGATCGTTAATATTTAGCATATGTGGGAATAACTGTCCTGAATAGATTGATCGCTTGTTAAACATTCATTCTGAGCTTGTACTCTTTATTAGACCAACATCAGTGTCCAAGGATATGTCTAACTTGATGTTCTTTTTGGAAGACTTGCTTGAATTGTTTCCTCAGTTAAATAGCATGTTTTTTTACAGCACAAACTGTGTCAAAAAATGTTTATGCTCATTTTTTGTGAAGATAGATACATACA
>JAIPMN010040906.1:0-24855 GCA_020650975.1 Apostichopus californicus
ACTACTATCGGAAGACGAATATCACGTGGTTTAACGGCAAAGGCGAGAAGTTGTGGATAGCGCCACTGGTATTTCTTTATTTTGTTATTTCTTTCTTTCACAAAATGCATCAATAGTAACATTATGTATCTCGAATGATTTGATCCCTTTTCATCCAATCACGTACGTACTTAAATAACGTATGTAAAGAAAGCATTGGCAGTCCTTTAAGTGATATTCTGGTGGATGAACTGGCTTGGAACCTTTTATGTCAAAATCACATCGTTATAGCATTTTTCTCGGTACAAATACTTTTTTTCGAATCAGATAATATGTTGTGAAGGCACCTGGCAACAGCAGATTGGATAATAGCATCTTAATCACTCAATTAAAAAAAAAATATTTCTACACGAACGTAACGGTTGTATTTGATGAAGTTAATACAAAGAGAACATTGACTCTATAGCAGTAACAGCCAACAATATCACATTTCAAGCCTAAATCAAGAGGAAGATTAGTAAATTAGTAAATTAGTAAATGGAAAGTTAATTTTTTAAAAACATGAACCGTGATGACATCCAAATCACCTACTGTGTTGCATCCCCTGCTACAATCAAAAAATAATCTTATCAAAGTAGGTTAACTCCATCGATCATTTTTCATTATATGACAGAAATATTGAGACAAGTGTTTAAGTATAACATCTCTCCATTAGACCTGACGCTCCTGAAAGGACCCGGCCGTCAAGCCGTGATTGGACATATACTCAACCATACTATGAGAAATATGGATGAAAGTACAAAAAAGTATTACATACGCTGATAAAATATGTTGATGTAGCTTCATAATGCGCATGTACGGAAAACAATCAAACCTTTTACACTGAAACTAAATGACAAAGGTTCATTAACATTTAACAATATTATATTTTAAGCAACTCCTTATTATTAATTCTTCATCTCAATTTTTTGGATGTTCGTAACATCTACCATCTTGGAAGTATCCTTGCCCGAAAATAACATGCTTTTGTGATATAGTTTTCCAGCCTTGAATAATTTAATTCATTACAAGTGCCATGAGTCCATGGTGACGTAATAATCTAGGAAGAAATTACATGAAAGCAACAACCGGCAAATGAACTGTAAGCAAACAAATCATACTATAAAACAATAACAACCAGCAGGTGGCTGTCAGATAGTTACTAATATTCCATATACAATATCAATATCGTATAGTTAGTGCATATGTAAATGGTAATATCCCATGCTAAAGAGTATACTATATTCTAAACTGTCTTGAATTACATAACGTAACCGTTACAAGAGTCTCTACCTCAAAGGCCAAATAAAGAGGTTTTTTAATTTCTCATTTTAATACTTGCAACTTTGTGCTACTTCAGTAAATTCTCATATTACTAGCAATTATTTTTAAAATGCAAAATGAATTAACAAATTAAAACGAAAGTTCTTTTCGGTTTTGCAGCAACATATGACGTTCTCAAAAATCAACAGCAACAACAACAACGGCAGAAATGAGCACGTTTGTCGTATAAACATTGTCGTTATATGTATACTGTACCTGGGTAAGGAATGGATATATATGCTTAACACGTTAGGTATTAATAAAACAAAGATTTTTGTATTGTTTACACGACATTATTCAAAAATGAGAATGACATTCTGAAACATAGTATAGATGAGGTAAACTGTTCAATCCAAAGACATTACTTTTCTAACACGATAAAATTATCTATGTACCGTAAATGAACCAATTCCAACTTTTACCACCTAACGCATATGCGCGTTTGTTCTGATAAATGCTTTCACCTTGATCGTTCTCTAGAATACTTTTACGTTCGTATTCTTCTCCTTTTAATTATATTTGTGTGTGTGTTTGGGGGCGGTGTTGGCATTAGTCACTTTTCGTAAGTTTTGGACTTGTTTTCATTATTCAAACAATAGCTATACTTCAACCACAAGGTTTAATTGTTAATTGTGTATAGAAAGTGAAATCATTATACACTCAACGATCTCAAGATCTTCGGCTCCGTGTACATGTTAAAGAGGAGGAAGCTATACCGTTGCGCTCAGTGGCGTAACGATGAGTCTGGGGGCCCCTGGGTCCAGGGAAGGAAGGGCCCCCCTGGCTGCTGCGGAGAATCAACCGATGTGCGCGCAGCGCGGAGCGCGAAGTCCCAAAGGCGTGGGTCTACGGCCCGCCTTAGGGCCCTGGAAGCTCTGGGGTTCTACAAGCTCTCTGGTGCAATCTAAGCCGTATATGGAACATTTCGTGGTGATTTTATCGACTGAGATTTTGGGGAAAATCTGCGTTCATAGACACATTTTTGGTCCGCCTTGTCTGTCATACTGGGAACATGAAAAAAATGTGTTGCAAAGCTAGAATACATTAAGAGATTGAAAGGACAATATGACCAATGTCCAATTAACATAAACATGTATATTTCCACCCGTGGCGTAACTCATGTGGACAAATGGTATCCAAGTTCCCGAGAACTTGGAAAGGCTAGAGCTTGAATTTACTGAGCCTGGCCTTCTTGTCAGCAAACATATCCATGTTTCCACTTGAACTCGCTGACGCGTGCCTAGTATTTTACCGGCCAAATTTGGGCAAAATATCAGCAAAACGGTGGAAATTATGCCAAATTCGATTTACTGTCTGATACGGAAACATACAAATCCACACACAAATCTTAGGCATCGGCAATTTGGCCGATAGCTGAGGAAAGCATCAGCCAAAGGGGTTCAAAATATGCCAAATTTGTGTCATTTGGCCAGTTATCGGCCAATGTCATGTGGCAACCCTGACCGAGAGCGAATTCATTGAAATTAGAGGCGCTATTTCGCTATAATATGTACCAGCGTAACCTATCAAGTTCCAGTGTGTACCTCAGGCTCTTGAGTCAGTCATGCGGAAAGAAGGATACGAGATTTGCAGTTGCAGGGGCATATGATTTATGACGAACGTATTCACGCACAGAAAAATATGTCCATTGTCTCGTTTATAGTTTCTTTTCCAACGAAAACGTGCCGTTTCAAAAATAGAAAAAAAGGGTACCCCTCTTCTAAGTTCTGTACATCAGTGCAGCGGGGGCCCCCTTTGGTCGGGGGCCCCTGGGTTCGCCCCGTCCGAGCCCATAGGCGTTACGCCGCTGGTTGCGCTTCAATGGAGTTCATTTTATTGAGCAATTGCTTTTGATTAATGACTACTTATGCACTAGAAAAATAAAAACTTAATATGGAACTACTGGATGAACAGTTACCGATATCTTATCAGATTAACATTCTTTCAAGCAACAGAAATTCACCCTTTCCCTTAAAATCATGTTAAACATAAACTGCCAATTACACAAAACATTTACGTTTTCACAAATGTATTGATTTACTTTATCATCATCAGGAAAGCATTTAAAGAGTGTATAACAAAGCTATGAACGACATAAACCTTTAGTGGCTCTTTTAAAATGTGTCGATTTTCTATGTTAGTATCATCTAAGTTTGGGAATGTTTGGTTCATTAGTATTTTGATAGGAAACTCTAAAATGTGGGGACTGGAACTTTAAAAGCCAAAGAGGTTTCTCCCGGAAATTGGCATACAATAAATGCACTCGTTGTACAGAAGCAAAAGTACGAACAACTTTGTTCATGTACTTTTTAAGCAAGATTGGACACTGTGACGCATTTTATGTGGTTAATAACTCTAGCAGTCAAAGAGGAAACAAAATACTAATACACGGGAAGAACCAACATACACACAAACTTTCAACGGACAAAAGTTCTCATGAGGTTAAGTCAACTTCACCATGCGACAATTAAAAGTAAATCGTTGCCATCTCTGTCTTTACTTCATCATATTGTTGACAAGCAGATCAAGAATAACCTCTTTTGGTAAGTATATTCATGTTTGTTCTTTCTATTTCCCATTTCTTAATAACCGATGTTAATTAATTTATAATAGGCCTACATATATACTTTGCTTACCAGAAGCCAACAATGACATGTCAGCAACGTTATCTGACTTGGGAGGAATGGCCTCTGGAACTTGCTACTTTGAAGTAAAAGAATCCGACTTTAAAATAACTTGGCAATTAGAAGGGGCCCCTGTGCTTCGTCATAACTCCAACGATTATTCTTCGAAAGTTGTGGGCCGACATAATTCTACAACTGGCGAAAATGGAGGAGTTGCAGAGCTAGGCATTGCGGATATCACATTTAAAGACTCCGGTACTTACACTTGTGCCAAATCATATCTTGTTGAGGGATTACCAGAGGAATATAAATGGATTTTACACGTACAAGGTAACTATGATATCAGTGTATGTCCTTCTGATCAACTCAATTTGATGTATTAATGTATATTGTTTATATGTATGGAACTCTTAGTTTTACTAATGTTGAACAGTCAACTTATCAATATTACATGAAGATTAATTATTTTGAAAGAGAGTAATATTCACAAGGTATCTTCTCGCGTATAATGTTAGCTTATTTTATACTGTACATGTTATCATGTGGACCACAACTTGGCAAATTAACGTATAGCTTGGCTAACTTCTTTATACTTTCCATAGCGATGATACAAATGAACAGTAAAGTTTTTAAGCTCTCTACCAAATACTTTCTTCCAACAACATATGAAATTGCAATATATTGAACAGTAAATCAATGCCTCATATATGAGTTTTGTAAATAAATTTGTTTATATATTAGCTTTATGTACAGTGCGTTGGTCTAGTTTGAGGTTTGTTATAAATTTTGCGTTTTAAACACAAGCGCCTGTTTGATTGAAATATTTCCATAATGTTTAACAGAAATATCGTTCGTCCAATTGTGTTGTATTTTATTTTGTGTGCTCTCACTGTGTGCTGAACACTGCCCCACACTACCCATAAATGTTGCTTGGTGATACAAGTATACCCTTTATGTCACTCTACGATTTGACAACTGCGTATTTACAAATATTCAATAGAAGTACACTATCGTTCTTTTACACGTTACAGGTAAACCAGAAATAGAACAAAAGAACATTCCTGTCGAGAGTGAAAATGATGTCGTAGCAGAGTGTTGTTTACAACATTCTTACCACGAATACTATCCTGCGTTTTCATGGTTGATAGACAACAACACATTTCCCATTAGATCGTCTACACCAAGGTATACTTATCAGCATGGCATATATACCACGTGCAATGCCATTTCATTTGTTTCCAAGCGAAGTTACAACAGCGGAACTTTGGAATGTTTGTTAATAGGTTCAGGACGGGTTTCCGCAAGAACTAAGCTGAACATTTTATGTAAGTTTATTCCTGCCAGTGTACATTTGAAGTCATACATTTGGAAAACATGGTAACAAATGTAAAAATTGTAAAGTTCGCTGCTTAAAATTAAAATTTACCTATGATGTATTGGTAAATACAATACCAGGTGTACAGGAAACTGTCATGTAGCTTTTTTCGACCCATTGTGTATATGACAATATTGAAAACTTCAGAAAATCATTACTTTAGTAGACAAGTCTACATTAATGAATTGAATTATCGTTTTGTTACTATGCTTCTGTTTTAAGTTTGTAAATGTATTACAGAATTTCTATGTGAGGATTCGTTTGTGCCTTACAAGATTTGTTGCCACACTCAGTAGCTTTTATTTTGTACCGCCATCATTTTCAAGTTACGAACGTATATAATTGTTAAAGTTCTAGCTTCAGTCACGTGACTGATGAAAAAATAACAAGAACTGAATCATTTAAGATGCAATGAATTACTACATTAATATTTTCTTCGACGTTTAATACAATCTATTCTACTCATGATACACTTTTCATGTCCCAAAAATTGTTTTTCATCAAGCTCAGAATATTACTAGATATACAAATAATCAGGTGAACTTAATGTAGACGTTCTTTATATAATTGGTAAGGTATGCAATTATCTTGACTGTAGACCTTATGAGTTTAACAGTAACATATTGGTTAGAGCAAAGAAAAACTGTTACTTGTCAAATTTAGCCAATGGCAAACGGGTAGTATTTACGCTACACGTTCGATTCAATGTTAAATGCCGATGTTATAAGGAACATTTAGTTAAATTGAATAAGCAATATAAGATACGATTTAATTATAATTCCGTTACAAACAAGTCCCTTCTGTATGTAATGTTTTCTTACAACCGTGATGAAATTAGGTTATTGACTGGAATTTCCCAACCCTCCAACCCTCTGAAACCCTCACATCCCTCCCAACCTTTTCACTCTTTCCACAAATAAAATGGTAAGCTCGTTTTCAGTTCAATACTTGCTTCATTTATCTGACGCATTACCAATGCAGTGTGTATTTTCTTGTATTTGACTTATTTGTTATCTGTGAAAGAAATTAAGGGAAACCCGTCTGTAAATTAATCAAATAAAAAGAGTTTACCCCTGATCGACCTCGCAAGAGGTCCTACGGGGGATAATATATAAGTTTTGTAGAATAGACACTTTTTTTTTCTTTTTTTTCTAGGGAAAGTTGTCTATTATTCAATCAGGGAGATGCTGAGAAGTGAAGTATTGTTCAATTAACATTGTAAAGAAGCCATAAATAAACAGTAAACTGTAAATTAAGAGGACGTGGAGCAAGTTTTAACATCGAATAAACAAAGGAACATCAAGAACACTTCACGAAACTTAAAATGCAATTTATAAATGACTGACCGTACTAATGACATAAGCACATGCATGTACAAGGAAATGTGTAAGTGTCACCTGATAAGTGTTAGCGATGGGTTCGAAAACAAGGATTTGTGCTTGAATATATACATTTAAATGAAAATCACTCAATGAAAAACCTGAATGAATCTGATGAATTTTCTTCTTACGATTTACATTTATTGTAAAATAAATATGTTTTCGTATATAAACAGGAATTAAGTTTAAATCCCATCCCAAGCCTATAAACGTTCTTACTATTAAATATGCATTCATGCAGAAATGCCACGTCGGGTCCCTTCAGCACTGCGCAGTACGTTTGAAATTCCTGGATTACTCAGCGTCCCATATACAATATACTCGTATGCTAACGTATACAATTTAATGAAGGTGTATGTACACAGTATAGTGCATAATGTAGTCCCATACGAACGTTAAACACTTGAGCTGCATTTTGCTTTGAAAATGTGTTTATTTAGGAACACTTTCCGGCTTACCAATTCGATATTAAAATCTATGAAATGTAAAATGAAACTTAATTTTAAGTTTAATTTTATAATATAACTAAAACAAGGTTCATAGACGTGTTTTCAACCAGAATAACGTCTGTTTCGGACGTGACAGAGAATATTCACCGTCCTGAACACTGATTGTCCAATTGAACAAAAGTTTAACGTTACTATCTATTAACCATGTGAGCGAAATTTTCAGACATATCTTGGATTATATACCGAAGGCCTAATGTATCGTCACTTTCAAGACTTGCCAAAGCATATATAGAAGTTTTCAACTGGTAACTCCTACCCACAATTGATAGCTGGGATCTTGACCTATCATGGCTCTTGCAAATTTCTATATCATGACCATTTAGATTTTGAGCTAGAAGAGGAGCAAATTTAGCATACTGGACCCCACCCTTCAATCTGCTCGCTCCGATTAATATCAATATTTAACCAAACATTTCTAAAATGGTTTATATCTTCCCTATTTTCACACCATCTGTACTTTAAATTGAGCTATTTCATATAAAGGCAGAACAAATCACGATGGTAACTGATAATATGCTTTAGAAAGCATCGTATTAGGTTCTTATACCTCTTTTCTCCGACGGTAATCCTTCTAGCGGGTGTACACTGCTCTAATTGTGGTGCGGTATCTATATTTGGCCAATTTGCCATCATTTACATTTGGGCAGTCGGTCTAACTAAAACGGCAAGAAAAAGCAGGATCAATAACATATAATTAAAATTTGAGCGTTGAATGTATTACACAGTGATTCAAATCTCCTCACTGCTCTTCAATGTCATGTGGACGTTTGGTTAAACATCGATGACAGGTTATTGTCCCATTTCCGGCTTAGACCAGCGTTGTTACATCATTAATGCTGACTTTATCGCAAGAGTTTCAAAGTCGGCCTCAAAATTCAAGGATAAATTGACGTTCATTAAAGTAGACTCACTGCGCCAAACATGGCCATCGGAATCCGAAGTTAAAGTCGAAGAAGAACCAGCTGGAGGCTACAATGAATTGGATTGTGTAGATTCACCCTTCAGCGAATCTTCATCATTTTCGGATCATGGAGCAGAAATCGAAAATGATGACTTTGAACTTGACCGAGTTGGAGACGATGCAGACGAAACTCATGTGCCTCGTATCGGAGCAAATCCATATTTATTTGAGCCATTTCTTCCAAAAGGAGTTCCTCCCAGAGACAAACCAGTTTTAGTTAATCCGGCAATCCAACACCGTCTCCAAGTTATTGATTGGTTTGTTTCAATTTTACATTTTCCAGTCGTAAATATAACCATTGTATAGGCTATAATGAATTCAGTAGCTTGAATCCTCTCTATCATTTTCCCTTTAGGTTTAGGTGGTCTATCGCGTCAATATAGAGTAAGTTGTAACTGAACTAATACACTGAGTCAACGCAGCTGAAGTACAGTCAACGCTGAGCTTACATTGTTATCATTATAATGACGTCACATGTCACTGTGGATCACGTGTACATTATACCGCTTTTCTCGAAAAGCCCACATTGTTATTAAAGAATCCACATATTTAGGATTTTTTCAGCCTTTCACAACATCGGTTTGATTTCATTTTTCAGATATGTGGAAAGAAATCCAACTGGAATAACCAACTAGAATAACGTAAATTAAACCTTTCTTTTCGTCAATGCTGAATATCATTTTTAAGTAATGGACGTTTGGGCGTGGATGATTTGTAAAGCAAGCTTTAGTATTTTGCTTCTCAAGCCGACTATGTGGACGTGTGTCAGCTAATTGTTATTCAGAAGGTACTGTTTGAGACAGCAGGGAATAGATTGTCCTAAAGAACCGTATTCACTGTACAAAACGTCAGACCTCGTGACATATAGTGGGAAACTCAGAGGGACATCTTCAGCGTATATTAATACACAAACTTCATCACTTACGTCTCCCTATCTTTATAATGGCTTTTTCCGAAGTAGAGCAAGCCGTTCGAAAAAGAAAACATCCCAGATATTTATTCCTTTGCTAGCAATTGAAATCATGACTTAGTTCTGGTAAATTGTTTACCACGCTGTAGTGTCAATACGTTATCGGTCAGCTAGATTGTGTTAAAAAATAAACACAAAATACAGATTTGTTGCCACGATGACTTACAATTCTTTGCATATCTGCAAACACGTGATTGTTTATTTTGTTTTGGTTCTCTGGTACTAGACGGTGTTACAAACGGTAGTCTTTCATTAACTTGACAGTGGTCTGTACAACTTCATATTATTTTAATTGTTACAAATTGCACGATTTTGATGAATGTTTGCATACTTGGGCACTTCGTTGTCGGTGTACAAAATAAAATTCATTGTTTTTAATCTGTTTATTTAGCGATGTAACACAGCGGATTGCTTTGGATATTATTGGAACTCAACGCTAATACACATCATGTGATTCCTCCAAGGAGACCAAAATCACCCTAGTGTGATATATTTGTCTTCCCGGTCCTTTCTTCTTCCAATACATCATGAAAACTGCTCATATGATAAAAAACTGTTGTTTTCCCTATCCAATAAGCATAATTTTAATGGAAAAAGAGAAGTTCCTTTAAATTTTTGTTATTTCGGCTCTGGTTAGGCTACGGGTGATAATCCACTAACAAAATGGCTCCTTCAAACACCATCACGAAGGACGATTTGTAAAAACTAAGAACTTTAACGATGATGAGAACTATTTTCGAAAACAAAAGAATGTACTTCCGCTCAAAAATCACGACATTAAAGTAGCAGGTGTGTTATAACCTTGTCACATAACTAAATGAAAATCTCTAGAGATATCTAGCAACTTATCTGGTGATGGTCTGAATGATCTTGATGGTCTATTGGTAAGGAAGTCAATGTGGGTAGTTACTAGTTGCAATGGTTAAAAAAGAACCATTATAAATACCGCCACCACATTTAAGTATATACAATTTTCAAAACGCTAGATGTACACGTGTCTGATTAAAACGAGAACTGATGTATTCAAGATGGACTGTATCACTATGTGCATATATTATACGTTGTTTTATAACACAGTTTGAAACTTTACATTTGATTTCTCATGATACATATTTCATGCAAAAGAGAACATGACATATCATAAATCTCGTATTGTTACTGGTTATGCAATTAATCATACGTACTAAGCAGAAATTCTCTTTAAATGTGTGCTTAAGTTTTTTAAATATGCAATTATCATGACTTTAGAACTTCCTAAGGTTAACACTAACATGTTGATCATGGCAGAACACTGTTACTTGTCCATACTTAACAAATGACACATGGGTAAGTTTAACGTTAGAGGTTTTAATTGGCAATCAATGTAACATGTTACTAAGTACACGCACCTGAGATATAATTATCTGATTAGGGATATGTCGTAAGATATATTGTGCCGTGATGGTAAACATGTACTGATAAACATGTTCAGAACTACTGGTTTAAAATTTTTTGCGTCGTTTGTTTAATAGCTCAAAATAACCAATATTGTAAAGAACAAAAGCATAATACAATTTAATCAAGTTAGCTATGATCATTTTAATAGCTTCTCTTGTGTACAAGAAAGTAATCTCGTCAGTTTCAACTGGGATTACAATTCTTACAGATGAGTTTAGCTTACACATTTATAGGGTCACATTCTCATCATATAATATAAACAATTATTTCTAATATAAATATCTTAACAACATGTCCTCTCTTTGAGTATAAGATATTTTGTACAACTATAAAGCAAATTAGCTACGCTTTGACAAATATTTGGCAACCCTTCTACCCCTTCCCACCCTACCAACCCACACATACTCCCACATATCCTACCCTTCCACCGCTCCTACCATATACAACCCGTCTAACCCCTCCATAAATTAAATATTTAATTTCAATATTTTTTTTTTATTATCTGACGCATTAGCAATACACTGTGTATTTTCTAGTACTCAACATGTCTGTAATCTGGACAAAAAATGAAGGAAAAATCATTCAGTTAAAACAACAGGAAGTAGATCAAGATATTAACAGCACTTCATGAAAACTAACGATGTACTAAATACATGAGTGCCTGCTATAATGTCATTAACGCACTCAGTTAGTGGTTATTATTAAGGTAGTTAAAGTTATTAGCGATGTATATTGTTGCTTGACTAATGCATGAAACTGAAAACCAATTACTCAGTAACCTGAATATAATTAAACAATTGGCTCGTTACGATCCATATTAACTTTAAATAGAACATTTCCCATGTAATACCGATATCATATGCTAAATGAATCGTTTATGAAAACGATCTCACCCAATTAAAAATGAAATGTGATTATAAACAACAACTATTATTTGAATGAATGATTTCAGTTTGGCACTATAACTAGACGGTATCTTTATGACTCAACGTAATGGGCATACTTGTCGGGCCTATCGCGGCATTA
The DNA here is from genome assembly GCA_020650975.1 of Apostichopus californicus. Lineage (NCBI taxonomy): Eukaryota > Metazoa > Echinodermata > Holothuroidea > Aspidochirotida > Stichopodidae > Apostichopus > Apostichopus californicus. The sequence continues at coordinate 11,623 of JAIPMN010040906.1, forward strand.
CAGCAGTAAACTGAACAAATACTAGTATAAAAGAATAATTAACTTCTTGCTGTTAAACATGTAATGCTTTCAGCAATCGTGCAGACAACATAGTTGATAAATCATCACCTCAGCAAGCATTTGACACGTTTGTAATAGATCCTAATTAGTTATCGAAACAAACTGGAATCAAATCAAGCAATTTCGTGTTTTGTCTGATTATTTTCTTTCATTCGTTTAAATAGACGACCTTCGGTGTCTAGTATTTGTGGTATCTAAACCTAATAAACAATCCTCTAATGTTCAATAAAGATCAAGTACAATCAACATATTTATCGATCTATACGTGAATTGAAAAAAAATCAACCTATCATGTCGTATTTGCTTATGTCAATTTTGAGATGCCAGAGTGTTATAATCTAATGTTAATAGTCTAGTTAATTACATAAGAAGGAGTGTGCAATCGAATATAGTAACATAAACAATGAATTTGATCCATTTCTAATAAAGGTACATGGTTATTTGTTGAGGATGTGTATTTTTTCAACATTAGGACTGTATAACCTTACTAAACTACGTAGAACAGTTATGATGGCCATTCCCATAAAATACGTGTGTTTCAGTCTTTTCTAAAGTCTTCCTCTAGAGTCTGTATGTAGAATGCGACTGTAAACATCGCCTTTGTGTGATCCTTTTTAATCTAACACAGTAAAACAATGTTAAAGTGATTCTATATATCATTTTGTGGACTTATGATAAAGTTAAGGATGTCTAAACCTTAATAGTTTACAACAGTGTGTAGCTCCTTACTATAATTACCGATATTGTGGAAAGAACAAACACATATACACAAACTAATACAGTACGATCACTGACTGAAAGGACAGTTTGAAAATGAAATCCTTTACCTGACTTTCTAGCAATGTGTGACAGCATTGTGACCAACATTCAGTGTATATTGAAAAGATTGTGTGTTAATAAGCATCTAGTGAAACTTGTGACAAACCCATATCATATCGAAGTACAGATTTAATGATGTATTTATGAATAATAGTCAAACAATTCCTTCAGACTGCACTTATTAACGAAACTAATTGAGTGTTTTTTGTAAGGAAAACCTACGTAAACATAATTACAATTCGTATATAAGACCCTGTGCCGGTAATTACTTGAGAAAGCAACAACTAAAATCCGTTAAAGACATATACGTTTGGTGTGAAATGTTTTATTATACTTTGGTAATCAGACTTATTTTCTTTCTGTTTAAACACATGTTAAACACTTATTAAATGGAGATACAAATGATTGTCTTAATACTTATGATTCCCTTTGTATATTCTAAATCCGGTATCAGTATAACAGGTGATGTATGAGCTTACGTTTCTCTTGAATATAGAATTTAGTTAGCTTTAAATAAATGTCAAAACGATAAAAGCTTATCGTCTTGTCAAGACTGTATTATGATACTAATGCAATAGAATGAGAAATGCAATGTATGTTTCAATGACGATAAATATCATTTCATCACATAGCCTACTCAAACAATTATCTAAGCTTATCATGTTTCTTAAAACAACTAAGGCATATTATGTTAAAATCAAGCACATGCATTAAATAGTTTTAAAGATATCCAACTGGAACGGTGAAAACACATTTTGTAGCATTTAGTACAAACTATGCTCCAGTTGATAAATTATCGTTGAGTTATATGTTTAAACTACCACTGCCGAATGCCACGACGACCCTTAGAACGTTATGGTGTATCGCAGAAATAGGCAGAAAGGGAATAATAATAATGAATATATTGCGTGTAGTATTTACAAAAGGTCAATCCTTAAAGCCTTCAAATAAATTGTTCTTGCTATTTTGTTGATTAACTTCTTATTCTCCAATCATTTCGTTATCCTTTTTTTCTGTTGCTGGGAGGTGGTTCTATTTGGTTTACCAATATAGAGTATAGAACGGTTACTGCCATGCTAAATTTACATCAAGAAACGTTAATATCCGTCATAGTACAACGTAGTCTTACAAAAATGTTGAATCTCTTGCACCATTTTGAGCAATTGGAACTTATCTTCCGTATTTATCAGGTATAAGTTACGTTTATTGTTTAAAGATATCAGCCTTGCTCAATAAACAAATGGAATCTCCACGATATTAGCATTTGAGTGTGGCTATTGTTTTATATCTTGAAGTTTGATATGATATGAAACTACCGTTGTCTCAAACGCACTTATATTGCGAAATCTGATCATTCGTTTAGAAGGTAGGACCATCTTATCTTGTAAACATGAACCCTTTTAATCCGCCAATACTGCCTAGACCCTCCTACTCCTTTCCACCATCAAATGAGTTACCTGCTTTTAAATTCAATACACTAATCTAACGAATTAGCAACGCATTGTAGGCCCATATGTTCTTGCATTCGAGGTCGTTGTGTTAAAAGTGAAGGGAAAACCCGTCGATAAGAGCAACAGAAAGTAAACTAATATATAACATTCACTGAACAAAGGGAGACTGAGAACACTTCATGGAATGAACTTTAGAAATTTGATTGACAAGGATATTGAGCTTTTTGTTTCATGACAACGAGGAAAGTGTGGTAAAATTTACAATCACGGCAAGTATAATTAATTATAATGAGAGTTAAATCTGCATATTTTGTAATGCTCTTGTAAGTACAGGGGAAACGCATAATGAGAGAGCTATCTAAGCATACAGAGCGGTTTCATCTTGCTAGATGAAACCGCAATGGTAAAAAAAGACAAGATATACCGATAAAATAGGAATGTCCTAATTTAAATAATTTATACCAATCTGTGTATCGTTAACTGTCAATACCAATATAGTAAACAAATACGAATTAATCAGAGACGACCACTGACTAAAATTATATTTTTCGGGAAAAAACAAAACAATTATTATACTAATTTGAAAGAACGACCTGTAAACTGCGTAAACGACCAATTAGATGATATCTTCACGACAACATGTTTTCAAGCATGAGAAATAAAAAGGGATCCGAGATCGGATGGACTAACAAGACAGTTTTATCAACCGATCTGGTGATTGTTGAACTAGATGAGTGGGCCGTAACATCAAAATCAATGGTGGAGAATGGAAGGACACAGTTGTCTTTGTAACGGGTGACAGTAACTAAAAAACACAATCGGCTGGAGTTTGTTTACATGAAAGTGACTTTATGTAATCATAATGTAATATTTCTAAAACCCCAGCGCGGAATACATTATCCTTCAGGCTTAAGGTATTTGATTCTACCTGAGAATGCAAAATTGTATTTGATATGAGCGGGCAAAATGGATCACGTGAAAAGAGGGGGCTTTGTATCCGAGCCTTTCTCGTTCACAAGGTCCTTATCGAGAAAGCAGTGACAGAGTTGCCCCTACAGAATCGTCATTCTGCAAGTATTGTGTGCTGCATTGATCACGGTGCATAATGCTAGGCTTCTTGCACTATTGTGGAGAAATCAGATAGAGACATTTGCCTAGCACTGTAGCGTAATGGATGTTACATACTGTACCACTTTCTCTTTATAATAACGTTTCAGTAACAGAGCGAACCGTCTGATGACAAAAAATAACACATCCCAGTCATGAATTCTTTCGCTAGCAGATGAATTCATGACTAAGTTCAGGTTAATTGATGACCAAGTGCCAACACGTGCCAGCTAGGACGTGCTTTCAGTGAAGCATAATTAATAATGTAATGTCACGGTTACTTTTATTTCTATCCATACGAGGTAAACCCGTCATTATTATTTCTTTTGTTCTCTGGGACAAAATCAAATGTCACGGACTATTAGTAGCAGAAAATGCCACAAAGTCTGAAAGTTTTGCAGACTAGTCTAGTTCTGTCAAGTAAAGAATCACGTTGGTGTGTATCATACATTTTGAAAAATAACAACGATTTAATCGGTTTACTTAACAACAAAATAACGGATTGCAATTTGATTGCTCAAAATAAGCTTGACGTTATATTGACTCATTTTTTGTAATACACAACATGCGATTCCTCTACTAATGTGAAAGATATGTATTCCCATATCCATCCACATATCCTTTTGTTAAGGAATCATGAAAACCACATCGGGACAATCTCATAATAGTAAATTTATATTATTCCTGTTCACTTAAAAAATGTAACTGGATAATTCCTCATCCACTAAGCATGCCATCTCCATTATATTGCATGGTAAAACAAATGCAAGTTTAAAAAGATGATAACATCACTTCCCCGTAGCCCTGTCTTATACCCGTAAAGAAGTAACTTGATGGGAGAAAGAAATAAAAACAATCCTAAACACTTGATATTGTTACTAATAGACACCATAAAACAGTAATTACTCTTCTAAAGAACACTTTCGGAAACTTGAAATGTTCAATTATTAAACACTTTGAAGGAGATGCGAACATGTCGTTGGCGGTTAACTGTGTATCTTGTGTAGACGGACTTGGAAAGGTACTTTAAGTATATACAATACATATGAACTTGAACGAACAAAAATCACTATAATACACTTATAGAAGTAAATGTTCAATCACAATCTTACTATAATTGAACAATGTTAACCTCAATAAATGCACACTATAACTGCTTTCTTATAGGTCAATTTATTGCCCCACGAAACCATGGTTGATACAGTAGCATATTATTTGTAAGTACAGGAAGTGTTTCAGGCTAACTTGTATCATCAAACCATATATATATCATATTACCCAACAAACCGTTTTTGATACTCATTTCAGTTAGAGCACTGGTGTTATTTATTTGAAGTTACTTGTTTGGCTGACTGTCAGGACAGAATACATCTTCATTTATAACGTGTTACTCCAAGAAGTGACAGCTCGACACAAGAGCTATGGACAGTGATGTCATCCTCCATAACAGAAAAATGTAAAAGATTGAATCAAAGTCGTTTCACATCAAAGTGTTATTACGTAGAGTGAAACATCATATATTGGCAATACATGTAAGCATACAATCAAGCCTCTTGACAGCATCATTTTGTCAGCAACACTGAAAAGAGAGCAAGCAAATTTGAATTATTAAAATAAAATGATCGAGACCAGTCTATAAAACAACTTAATGTATCAACAATCAACAAAACTGAAGGAAATAGAGCATAATAACATATACCTGCCTCATTCTCACGTGTACTGTATTGGAGACTAGGGGTTCACTTAATAGACATTTTTTAAACATGCTATTAAATAGCTGCTAAATCGCGCCCCTAAGTGGATTTGTGTGCATAATTGGATGGTTCCATATGGTAAAACAATAGCATGGGGACGACTCATTTGAAAATGCGCCCTTTAATACCACTGCCATAACAGTTTACCTGTCTCAGGAATATCAATACGCTCTCGCGGTAGATCAGGGGAAATTTGAGCTAAGGAAGTGACTTTTCTACGCTCGTTTCTATTGTTCTATTGCTAGGCTTGGCGGATTGATTACGTAACACACGCGCTAATGTTTCAGACTGATAACCTTGAAAGTTGCAGAAGTGGCCAGCGGCGAAAAATTAACGGCAGTCTTACTAAAGGGCTGATTTACAGATGTTATTCAAAGGAAGGGATATTCGTCCCCTAATAACTATCCCCAGGACTGATATCGGGACAATATCAATCCGTCACCCCTCCCGGACTTTGTATAAATGCCTGTATAACCGTCGCAAAAAGAAACGAACATCATACCTAAGTTTGATGGCATATCTGTCACTGCAAACTAGAGAACACAATGAGGCATAGTCGTTTGTATCGAATTTGTGTTAATATTTGAGAATTTGTAACTTCCGTTTTAAGATATATTCATCCAATTTATATGAACTAGCCTGCAATACTACGTGTTATACGTTTGTACTTTGTTATACGTGCACTCATTTCAAGCCGCTCCTTTTTTCCCCCTTGTTTTAATTATACACGTTATTCCTGTTTCGCCTGACAGTAGTGTGTTCACTGCAATATCACCAACGCATGCGCACTATCACATGGTGGAACCTGCAGCTAATGACGCTAGCCTAAGGCAACTGCATTATTTGTGTAAAGTTCCGTACAAGTTACAACACACTTCATTTGCTTACCAATGTATTTTCAGTTCCTATTCATAGATTGAACAGAGGGCTAGCAGAATCTGAGGCTACAACAATTGCTGAACCGAGAAGCTGAGTTATCATCAAAATGTCTTTAAAGTGGAGAAGATTATTTTTACTGCGCTTTGTTTTCATAATAGCAATGGTTTCTACGCTTACGTTAGTTGGTAAGAAAACGAAAGTTATTAATACATTTCACAATGCTTCGTCTCATATTATTCTTTAAAATTAGGGATGAAAGGGACTCAATCTAATCAAAATATAGAATGAAAACCTAGCATTGATAAAATATCACCAAACTTTGCATGTCTTATGATATGATCAGATTATTCCATTCTAACATTTTTATTTTAGATTCTTCAAAAAACAAGATAACAGGAGAAGACAGGAGAGACAGGAGATTGCAACTGGCTAATATTGGTTCCTCGGCAAAGATTAGATGCTCCTTCGAAACATTTCGTAATCAAGATGTAGTACAGTGGTCACACGGAGAGAAAGTAGTAATAGTTGACCTACCATTTACGAATGAGGAGGACAATACTTATGCAACGGAAAGAATTGACACCACCGCTTCACTTATAATTAAGAATACTACCTATCATTGCGCAGGAAATTACACGTGTACACAAATTACAAGCGCAGGAGGAAAATGGGTGGATCAGAACTGGCTTTTAATAGTACAAGGTGAGGTATGTTGCATTATGTGTCATGTATAATTTTTTTTCAAAACTAAACCTCCTAAGGTGCTAACATAATTTCAGGAAACAGTTTACCATGTAATTTCAAGTTTCAATTAAACTGAAAAATAAATCACATACACTGAACCACTTGGAGTGATGTGTTTTGAAGCTATTCCAGTTTATACTCTACTAATTATATAGCAGTTTCACTTTTTTGTTTGTCAGATGGACCATTCTTGGAATCAATTACAACGGTTATGCAAACTGAATCAATTTCGGCGACATGTTGCGTGGAATTTTCATACGCCGTTTATCACGTAAAATATCTTTGGTCGATTGATATTCCAATATTAATAACAGACAAAAGCAGCGACACATTTGCACCCAGAGTTCCTATTTGCAGCAATGTGTCAATTACAGCAAAACGAAGCTATCACAACAAGATGTTGAAATGTGCCATAGCAAACGGACTCAATGTCTCCAGCTACAGGCGTGTACAAGTTATGTGTAAGTAAAAGTTAACTGTGAAAACTGTATTTTCATTAAAAAACGGGAAATAGTTTTACCGACCATTTCGTCTTGGTCTATATAGTTTAAAATATTCATGATGTTTTCTTCTAAAATTGATCCATTCCGCCAACTGCTTTCATTTTCTTGGTTCCCATTACAACTTACAGACCCCGCCACAGCAGTATGGGAATCTCCAGAAGAGTCAACGACTCCATTAATTGTTGAAAATAACACTTACATCAATATAACATGCGTATATGATGGATTTCCGCCTCCTAATATTACATTGCAAAAGTACAATGCTGATTTAGAAATGCGATGGATCAACACGAACTCCTTTCCTGAACCTGTTAGACGAAATGATACACATATCACAGTAACGTTTCTGTACTACTTCTCAAGTAAGAACTCAAGTGAGAGGTTAAGATGCTTTGCTTCAAACAACTTGTCAGACATTCAAGGCGGCCATGGAGTTCTCGTGGAAGCATTCAGTAAGGATGTTATTTGTATCGTAAATATGTGTCCTTGGAAATTGTTAAAATGGAATGTTAGGTTAGGTTGCACTTGATAACAAGTTTGCTTAAACATGTTTAGCTTATCAAGGTATATTTATCATGTGGTAACTTAAAGGAAAATGCAAGCCTTACCATTGTCTGAACGTTGACTTAATCTGACATTATTGTAATAACGTGGGCAGTGTGGGGTAAAGAGGTTTTTGGTCTTAACGTTACTAAGAGTTATACATAGGGATTGCCTTTATAACATATGTCGTGAACCAGTTCCGAACAAAACAATGACTTTTGTTGTACTGTCAAAACCGCCACAATAAGGACAAAGAGAAGTGACAGTGTAACACCAAACTGAAAAATGCATGCTCGAAACGAGTTTTATACTCTGAATATAATTTTGGGAAGTTGCAGACTATCATGGCTATCATATTAATCAAATAGATTAGCTAGGGGTTTCAACTCCTGTAAAATTAAACAAACATTAAGCAAGATATATTTACGAATAACATCACAGCATGTATGTATCTAGCTTAGCCTGTGTTCAACAAGTCAAATGAATGTTGAACAGCCAATTCCTTTGTGTCACGAATGCTTTGCAACAGTAATAAGTTCTATTTACTACCGTATTTAAGCCTGGCATTTTTAACATTATCCAGTTCCAGCAACGGTAGTGATATTGTCCGGGCCACGGTACAGCCATATGGGTGATGACATAACGATAACGTGTGCTAGCTATGGACGTCCAACGCCAGACGTTTCCCTACAAATTAATGTTGTTGGCCAATGGGAAACAGTAAATGAAGTGTCACCTACTATAAAGAATGCTACCACCAATCCACTTCAGCTCATATGGGAATTTCGTCTGGTAGTGAACAGTGCTGATACGGGAGAGTACAGATGTCACGCCAATAATACAATAGACACTTTTGATGATAGTAGTGCTTTACCTGTAGAAATTTCAAGTAAGTATGGGTTATTTGCACAATGGTTTTTTTCAATATATGAAGTGCATTTCTCCAATATATAATCTGCATATTAAAACATCTTTATAAATTTTCTCGTCAGCCAGTCCGCATAATCTCGAAAGGCTCTTCAAAGCACAACTTTGTTTTTATGTTCAAAGAATATCTCAAGAAGAGCTTCCTAGTGAATTCAGTAAAGGGGACACACTACATGTTTAATGCTAAGAAAGAAGTATCGTTGGAATATAATATCTTCAACAGCGTATCAATACAAATTACCAACCCTGGAAATCTACATCAGCATGTTGCACGTACAGTTATTTATATTTGGTATTAACATTAATCAAATTTCGATCATCCAAGTCTCATCGAAATGTACCTTTTCCTTGCTTTCTCCGTTTTTCTCACACATAAACAAAACATACGCCTTTGTGGCATTGCACCCTCGTTGTCGCTTAAGCGTCGTAAAAATAACTGCTTGATCACTATCATTATTACTAAGCACTTGTATCATAAACTGTATTTTACATAGGTTGAATTGAACACACCCTCTGTATAGCAAATGTGGAGTATATTATAGTACAACTTATATATTACAAATAGGGCTACTGTTACTTCTTGACCTACTCAACTCTATTTAACAGATCAAATATCTCGTCAAATGATCGACGGAATGTCTAGGGACTACTACGGTAAAATAGATACATAGCACTATGTTATTTCTTTAACATACTCCCACGACCGCCACAACGATCGGACTGTTTATTCTGAATAATACTAGGCTGTCATTCATTATCTTGGTTGACTCGTTGCGCATTTGGTACTTGGTTTAAACTCTAAAACTGATACCACAGACTACATACTTTCTAGTAGTATGTTACGCAAAATGTCAAATATCACGTGATCAAATTAGGTACAGGTCAACCTGTGCACTTATCAAAAGTCTGTAATTGTGTAATTGTGTAAGTTTCAAGTCAAGGAAAGTTGATTTATTAACAACATTGCTTTGTACATAACTAATGAGACAATAACTTAAAGTTCTGCACTCGCGAGGATGTCCTGTAGTGAGTTACATTGTTTGTATGATATTTATTATTACATATACACCCACATTCGAGGATGAGATCTGCAATTCCATTAATTGCCTACTTGTTTTTTTTTTCTTCTAAATGGATACAGAAATGGTCTTCCATTAAAAACACACGTGTAGGCTATCTATTGCACTTAAGTTTTAATCAGGAAGATAAGCTTAAATTACGTAAACAGTTCGGGCAGTAAAGTATTATTTTTACCGAAACTGTTAAAATATCCCACACCAAATAGCTTCCGGACAGTTCCTATTTGGGCTGTAAGAAATCTGTTAATCAAAATTTGAAGCCCTGTAAGCATATATTGTATATTTAATATGCATGTTTTAATTTGTCTTTCGCACAGTCAGCTTTTCCATGTTTATCCAGAAAAATATCCAAACAGCTGTCAGCCTACTCATCGGTGTACTAGTCATCATTATTGTAATAGCAGCGACTATTTGTCAAAGTAAGAATATTATTTTGATCGTTTTACGACTGAGTCTTGTATAAGGAGGATAAGTTATTTTTTCCAAAGCCAAGTTAGCTGTTACAGTTGGCACTCGGATACGTTACCTGCTAGTGTCACTTCGAAACAATATAATGTTTGTTATGGCGCGTGCTTGAGAGCCCTTTTCGTGCTTTATTGACTTGAAATAACCTAAGAATTTACCCGTTGGTGATATTCTGATCAAATCCATAGCAAACATATTTTGAAATATAGACATAAAAATCATACAATTATTTATTATATTATTATTTATAAATTTGCTTCATCATGATCGTTCTGTTATTTTATGTTTTATGGCTGATATAATGCTGTACAACACTTCCGTTTCAAAAGATGGTTGTAACGTTGTTATAGTATTGTAAACTTTGTCATGCTGTTTACATGCAACATTTTTGAAACGACTCAATAACTTAATTTAAATCTGTCTTATTAAAAAAAATCTTTCAAAGCATATACTCAGTTATCAAACAAATACTAATCGGTCCGCTATCACTAGTGATGGTATGAAATACACGGGGCATTTTTTATGATGCTTTGTTCACCAGAAAACCGTTAAATAATGCTATTGCAACGGTCTCACCAAATGTATGGTATCATGTTTGTACAATATATGCATATTTATGCTTTTTATGCTAACTTAAAATTCTCAAACGAAAAATAAAGTGTCTCAGTGTTATGAAGTGACTGCTGAAGAATCTTGCTCAATTTGGATATGTTTCATTCTGCAATATGTAAATGTACAACATATAAGAGACTTCGGTCAGCTTGCGGCTTTGATAAGCCAATGTGACTTCTTTGCGAGTTCTTGCAGTAGGATCTTTAATACATACATACATACACATGTACACACATACACACACGCATACACCCATACATACACACATACATACACACATACATACATACATACATACACACATACATACATACATACATACATACATACATACATACATACACGCGCGCATACGTACATAAATACATACATACATGTTAAACTGTTGGTCTAGTGATTTCGAGTGGCAGATTGTCTTTGCATAGACTGGTCATGGGCAATGCCATTTCAATGTAACATTTCGACTCACCGTTTGAGGTCAATCTTTGGAGTCTTGCGGTATTTTCTTGGTTGAGGATTTACCCTTTTATGATAAGCCTCTATACTTGCTTATATACGATCGGACGGTAATTATCTATATAATAATTAGGACAATATGCTTGAGAATATGCACTGTCGTTCCAAAATTAGTCTAACGTTAGCCTTAAAATAAACCATGTGTATTTGTATCGTGTAGTCACTTTATGCGTTAGTTGCGTACACGTGCAGACTCAGGATAGTGTTTCAATACAAATTTAGCTTAGACTAAAGATCAGTGAATTATTTTATACTGGAATGCTTTAACGATTACACAAACTGTGGGCTGTTAACCAAGCCTACCAGTTACAAAGGATGATCTCTGAGTTCTACGAAACATGTTAGAACCAAGATGTAGCGAAAGTGAGTTTGCATTTGTAAGGAGAAATGGACAATGCACACAGTTTAAAGGACTATGGTCTAATGACCCATAACGAGCCAGATTGAAACCGATGAACCCCAATGTAATGTAATCTTTCCCTTAACATTCCCTCGTTTACTTGAATAATTTTTAGTTTTCATAGCCAAATTATCTAGAAGATATTTCTGCAAATATCTTATCATAATTTCTTGTCAAAAGAACACTTATGTGCCCGCTGTTAATGACTGTCAAATTATTATATAAAAAAATATATACTGTTTGTAAGTAACGGCTCATAGCACCCATATTAGGACTGATTTAAGTCTAGATTACAAACTGACTCGGCCACGCTATAGCGTATGGAACAAAAACATAGTACTAATATAATTATTATAATGCCAACATAACATCAGTGACAAAGGATGTGGCATCTAGTAGGTATTTAGTTTCGATTCAGGCTGGCTGTTTATTAAGTGCTGTATTAGGAATCGTTGTTCCTTGTATCTGGATTATACATCACTATACCTCGTGTGATATTTCGTTTATTGTGATGTAGTCTATGCCTTTTATATTTTAATGACAGTTATATTTTTGGCGCCAAATCAGTCGTTATGGTTCAACAAATAGTTGTTCAACTACTTAGTGGAGTTTCACGAAAATATACTTTTGGAATAGCTTAGTCTATGGAGGTGGGTATATTTTCGCTGTACTCAAAGCATTTTTACCAAATACAGAATGTTACATCTCAAGTAAGAACTCAAGTGAGAGGTTAAGATGCTTTGCTTCAAACAACTTGTCAGACATTCAAGGCGGCCAGGGATTTCTCGTGGAAGTTTTTGGTAAGGAACTGTTATTCTTCTCGTAAATATGGTTCCCTGGAAGTTGTTAAAATGGAATGTTAGGCTAAGATGCACTTTATAACAAATTTGCTTAAACATGTGGTATCTTAAAGGTAAAACGCAAACCTTACCATTGTCTTAACGCTGACTTAAGACTTAATCTGACATTATTGCGGCACAGATGTTTAGTTTTTTCTTCTCAAGAATTTGGGTCGTGTGGGATGTAGGGATTCTGTAGGGATTACACTATGACACCAAACTGAAAACATACATGCTCGAAACGAGTTTAAACTCTCACCCATCCAACTGCCCTCCCAACACATATGAACCAAATATATTAGCTAGAGGTTGCAACTCCTGTAAAGATCGAAATATGCGTCAACATTAAACATTCATTAAGCAAGAAATATGTTACAAATAACCTCACAGCATGTATATATCTGGCTTGGACTGTGTATAACAAATATAATTAATGAATCAACAGCCGGTCCATTGGTGTCATGAATGCTTTACAACTGCAGTACGCTCTACTTACTACCGTATTTAAGCTTGGCTTGACTTCACGTTATATATA
>JAIPMN010040907.1:0-16398 GCA_020650975.1 Apostichopus californicus
ATATATATATATGCAGCTATCGTACAATATTTTAGATGACCATATCCACCTGCCATAAGGTGTTGACATTTTTTTCTCCCCAATGTGTTGTTCCATGATATCACCGTAAATCTCCACCAAATCGTTTTCAGTTGGCATTTAATATTAAAAATATTTATTTTTAATCCAATAGTATCATATTAAAACATTTTGACCCCATATATCTCGCTCTCTCATTTTACATCTTATCAAGACTTTTGGAATGGTGAAAGGGAAGAAAGTTGCAGTGGTGTTGGACAGCTCAGACGCTAATTGTGGATTTGGCAGACTAAGCATCTTCAGGGAAGCGCTGCTGGTAAAATATGCAAAAAATGATAAAAACAGTAACATTGTAATTTAACACTGCCACAGCTTGCTGCTTGCAGACAATGCCTCTATGGTTATTAGTTTTGAACTCTGCTCAGAATATGCTTTGTTTTTCACTTGAAAAACCCCACATTTGGAGAAAGAAAAACTCCAAATTTGGAGAAAGAAGTACCTTGTTATGTCTCCATGTAGAATTTGTGTATTACTTTGTTATCAATAATTGGGTAAGGGTTAATTTTTTTTGGTCTATGCAATACAATACACCTATTTTATCTATTAGCCTGATACAAAAGGTAAGTTGTATAGCAGGATAATGCCTTTGCCCTTCAGTCTTTTAATTCCATTTATGGATTTAAGCCCTAGGGGGTGCAGTGGAACAAACAACCTATGGATCTGCATGCAATAAAAGGAGGTGTTGTTTAAAATAAAGAGGTCATAGGTGTTTAATAGTGGCATGTTGTCATTGAATCATGCTTTTTTAAAGTTACACACCCTCAAAACTCAGCGATACTGTTACGGGGACATTTTAATGTTAGCAAGAACATTCATGTGCTCAAATTTCGTCTTTTCTTTGCTCTCGACACAGTTTTTTTTCAATAAAAAGGTGAACGTAACATTTTTTGGCCATTCTTGACAGTTTGTTGGGAAACTCATATTACTCATTTTATTACTTGTAAGGTAGGTTTGCAAACAATACAGATGTCAATCACTTGATTGAAAATTCTGTTTTTGAATTAAGGATATTGACTTATGATAATTTACTAACATACTTATTTTTAGTTTCAGTGGTCTGCACACTCCTTTCATGCTTATTGCCACCACTAAGTTATTTTAGTCTAAATTTTGAGTCCTGGTTGTAACTTTATATCATTCCAGCCAAACGAGTATTATTCACACATATATTGTAAAATACCGCCCTCACTCCTCACCTGTCTAATTAAGAGTGGTATGTCCTTACATTCATGGACAACTCTTTATTACAGATATTAGAACTGTTATATCCTATATGGAGAAATTTTGTGTCCCACAAATTTGATGTCAACGATTTATTGTATCATTTGAAAACTGTTCCTGACATGCTTACATCTTTTACAGGAATAGACTTAACGTCCATTGTTTCAAGTACTAATCAGAATTGCTGCTTAAATCTATTCTAGTTTTCAATAATGTATTAAAAGTTTTCTCTTTCCTTATTTTTCAGGAACTGATTGATGAACAGTTACATAACAAGGAGATGCTCTATTTTCTATCCTTTGGGTCGTCAGTAGATGCACTTTGGAATTGTCCCAGATTCACCAATATTAGACTGTAAGGGTCTTTATCTTTTATTTAATTTATCAGCCGAATGGTATGCTGTGACTTGTAATAAGGATGTCATAAATATTGTCTCTGTCAGAAACATGTATTTCCATATAAAACAATAAACAATATATATAAAACTATATAACAATATATAAAACAATATAAATATAAAACAATAACCAATATATACCAATAACCAATATATATAACAAAAACCATTCCACACTGCTATGAGAAATTCTTCATCTTGATAACTTCCTCCTACTTAAAGAATTTATTAGTAAGCTGAACTAAAAGATTCTTTTAAGAAGAAAATCTTAGTTTTGTGGTCTTGCACAAGAAACAGCTTGATCCCTCATGAAGAGGAAGAAGTTGAGAGCACAATCTGTGGTGTATTCACAGGGAATTATTTATCCGGTATTGCATCGCAATATGCTCAGCATTTTGTTTTGGCTTTACAAGTTCAAAGATGTAAAGCAGGGTTGATGTATAGGGAAATATAGTCTTTTATATGAGACGATATTTCAGAAACTTGAACAATAAATTATTCCCTGATTCATGGCTGCTACATTCCGGATTACATTATTTTATTTTTTCATGTATCAGTAATTTGTATCGAACATTTAGTAGTAAATGTGCCGTGAAATCAAGGCTAATAAGATCGCAGGGAGCTTGAAGAAATGTATTACCAAATTCATTTGGAGAAATACTTTATACATTATCAAGAAGAGCATTAGTTTCTTTCAGTATGTATCCCATGGTCGTGACATTCACTAAGATGTTTTTTTATTTTTTTTATTTTTTTGTGGTGCAGAATGCACTTCTCATGTACCAATGTTCAAGGTTTTACTTCAATTAAGATGAAGCAAACATTTCTCATTGAGATTAGTATTTTCTTTTTTGAGAAGTATGCAGATTAGTTATAAATTTCATTTACAAGTCTCTCCATGTTTTCAGGCTGGATGAAGCGAGGAGATTTGTGGCTAATTTCAAAGGTACCGGAGGTTGCAATCTGTTAGCTGCATTAAAGAAAGTACTACAGATGAAGGAAATTGACTCGATTGTTCTCGTTCTTGGCAACTGGTAAGTTACTGATTCTGTTTTTTTCACAGTTTTTTCCCCACTAAATTACGCCTTTACCAAGTTTTGTGACATTTTCATTGTTTGAAGACTGGCATTTTAGGAGATCTATGTCATTTCTCATCATTTCCGAATATCCTCCCAGATATTAAAGGAGTAATTATAGAGGGATTGTCAGTTCTGAATTATGAAAACTGATGCAAAATGAAATGTTATGAACAGAATTATACATGACACCTGTTGAGGAAATTCTCTCTTGTCAAACACACAGATGAAATGACAATATTATATTTTATTATATACAATAATGAAAAATGTGATGTTTCATTTACAATGTTTCTTTCCCGAAATGAACTGTATGGAAATATTTGAAATGAACAATTTTAGACCCACGATTTTGCTCAATGTTATGTATTGCTCACAATTACAGAATTAAATGGAATCTTGGTATTCACAATTTTCTAGTTATATGTTGATAATCTAGCTAGACTAGAAATTCTTCAAGTGATGAAATCTCAGCATAGAGCAGGGGTTCCCTAACTGGGATGCATGAACCCCCAGGGGGTGCGTGAGTCCATAGCTGGGGGTTCGTGAGACGTTTCTGAAAGTCAAAACTAGAGTACTTTTTGTTGAACTAAAATCTGATGTATCATATAATTTAGTAATTTACAAAAGTCGTACCTATCGACAAACTCTGAAATATTACACTATGAACTTGATAGTTTACGAAGCACTGTTATGCGTATTATAGTATAATAATGACTCAGATCGTGTCTCGAAAAGTTTGGGGTTCATGGACAACTCTGACATCCACAGTGGGTTTGTGGGGTATATAGTTAGGGAAACCCTGGCATAAAGGAATGATTCTACCAACTCCTTTAATGTGGCAGCTCTACTAATGTAGCAATTCAAAGCTTGGACTGAAGAAACTCTGTCTTTTTTTGTTGTCTTTCAGCCCAGATCAAAAGTCTGAACATCTGGTAGAGTTTACTGAACAGAAGATTGCTGGATGGAAAGTCCCTCTTCACTGTGTAGCATTTGATTGTAATAATCATCTCACTAATGTGAGTATCCTCCACCAACTGGTGAAGAGATTGCTTTGAGAGTGGGTAAAGGGAGGCATTTTGTTGGCCCTTGCCCCTGTTGAGCATATATTGTACCTACATAATACCACCTTACTTAATATCTACCCACCTGATATCACCCTCATTGATATGCGCCTAGGGATATCACCCTAATTGATATGCGCCTATGTGATATCACCCTAATTGATATGAACGTACCCAATATCACTTTACTTAATACCTACCCACCTGATATCACCCTCATTGATATGTTCCTAACTCATGCCACTTAATTTAATATGTACACACCTGATATTGCCTTAAGTGCTATATACTTACCTAATACTTACCTAATATCACTTTACTTAATATTTACACACCTGATACCACCCTAATTGATATGTACCTACCTGAAATCACCCTTATTGATATGAGCGTACCTAATATCACTTAACTTAATATTTACACACCTGGTATCACCCTAAATGATATGTACCTACCTGAAATCACCCTAATTTATATGTACCTACCTGAAATCACCCTAATTTATACGTATAAACCTAATATCACCTTGTTTAATATCTACCAACCTGATATCACAGTAATTTATATGTACATACCTAATATCACCTTATTTAATATCTACACCCACCTGAAATCACCCCAATTGATATGTACATACCTAATATCATCTTATTTAATATCTACACCCACCTGAAATCACCCCAATTTATATGTACATACCTAATATCACCTTATTTAATATCTACACCCACCTGAAATCACCCCAATTGATATGTACATACCTAATATCACCTTATTTAATATCTACACCCACCTGAAATCACCCTAATTTATACGTATAAACCTAATATCACCTTATTTAATATCTACCAACCTGATATCACAGTAATTTATATGTACATACCTAATATCATCTTATTTAATATCTACACCCACCTGAAATCACCCCAATTTATATGTACATACCTAATATCACCTTATTTAATATCTACACCCACCTGAAATCACCCCAATTGATATGTACATACCTAATATCACCTTATTTAATATCTACACCCACCTGAAATCACCCTAATTTATACGTATAAACCTAATATCACCTTATTTAATATCTACCAACCTGATATCACAGTAATTTATATGTACATACCTAATATCACCTTATTTAATATCTACACCCACCTGAAATCACCCCAATTGATATGTACATACCTAATATCACCTTATTTAATATCTACACCCACCTGAAATCACCCCAATTGATATGTACATACCTAATATCATCTTATTTAATATCTACACCCACCTGAAATCACCCCAATTGATATGTACATACCTAATATCATCTTATTTAATATCTACCCACCTGAAATCACCCCAATTGATATGTACATACCTAATATTACCTAGATTTAATATCTACCCACCTGATATCACAGTAATTGATATGTACCTACCTGATGTCTACCAGCTGCCTGGTATCAAGTTACCTACTTGATGTCCTTGTTTGATCCACAGATGACACTACGCAAACTAGCTGAAATATCAGGAGGACGTTACCATGTGTATGCGTCTAGTAATGAGGTAATTATGCAGAATATACATCATAAAACAAATAATTTGGCCAGAAAGTATCGTTAAGTAGAAAGGAAAAGGCTCTCTGTTGTAAATGCTCCATTTAGAATATCAACTTTAACAACATGAGGTTTCTGTTTTCCACAGTACTTTCAAAATGAGAAAATCAAACTATTGTGATCCAAAAATTGGTAGAATATGCTACAATGGTCACAGTGGATAAGAAATAAAAACAAGCTTTGAAGAGCATTCTCTGAGTGATTTTGAAATAATGTTGGCTATGATGTTCATAGTTTTAAGCAAACCACATGCTGCAAATACTGTTAAAGGGATCCTCATTGAGCCAAGCAGCTGTAAAATGAACTTTGGTAGCATTAAGTGATGCGTCTTGTCGCTCCTTGGAATTTTATGTAGCAGCTGCACTACTATTGCAGGAGACACTTTGCAGATAACTTGTTTCCTCAGTGAAATGTTATGATGAAACTGTTTCTATTAGTGACAAATATCCATGTTTTCCCTTTAACAGGAGCAAATATACACGGGTACAGATATCGCGTTACTCCTTCGAGAGATCAAAACTGCTCAAGATGTCATCAATAAGATTCAACAGATGAGGCAAGGCATGATGGGAGATGCACTCATCAGTATATTGAATGAGGTGAGGAACTTTGAACTTAGATCAGTGTGTATCTCCCCTGAGTTATCTGTCGAGTTACCTAAAGAGTTACCTGTCATGATTAACACTCATATTCTGCATGTAAAGAATCGGGTGGAGTTGTTCCTGTCATGAACTGTAAGGGCTCATTAAAAGCTAGTTGAAGATATGTTGGAGGACATAAAGAAGCATGTTGCAGCATCCGTACAGAGCATAGCTTGGGGTTCACTGTGATCGAGCTAATCTGGTTAGAAATGAGAAATGTGTTAAGTAATTTGTGGAAATGAAAAGCAAGCAATATCTTTAAGGGAACTGCCTAATATTATATTAAAGTTGCTGATGGAAAAATTTGTCTGCCTAATATTTGAAAATTCCTCTCGGCTATTTTCTGATGTACTTACAATCCCCTTCTCGGCTGTTGTTTTGTGTGTATTTGATCACTTTTTAGTTCATTGTGTTATTGCATTATTCCCTTTGAATACATCTTGCATATTATGTTTGTTATTATGATTCATAATACTGGTGTTTTAAACTCCCTGTAGATATCTTTGGAGGTTCAGAAGCTTCCTCAGTCCAGATTTCTGCCGAGACCGCCCAATCATGCGGGATCACTCGTCATAGAGGAACCATCGTTCCTTCCTAAGACATCCGCAGAATGGCTCCAGCAGAACGGTCTTAAAGGTATTTATATTTAATATGCCATTTTAATATATCCCTAATTCCCATGTAGTAGGGGAGCATTGCAGGTAGCAGAACAAGGTGTCAGAATTAGGTGATATTTATATTTCTCCAAACCCAGATGAAAATTATTTTGCTACGGAAATAATTATCTCATTGCTACTTTAAGACCTGTTCACAATGGTAGAGATTTGCATGTAAATTGTATGTAAATTGTATGTAAATTGTACGTAAACTGTATGTAAATTGTACGTAAACTGTATGTAAATTGTACGTAAATTGTATGTAAATTGTATGTAAATTGTCTCCATATTTTCCTTCCTCATTTCTGTCTGCCTTGTTCTTTTCTCTGCTTTCTCTTGAATGTTATTTTTGAATGTTATAATGAATGTTATTTTGAATGTTATTTTTGAATGTTATAATGAATGTTATTTTGAATGTTATAATGAATGTTATTATGATGTGCTTTTGTTTGATTGTATCAGTGTTTTCCATATCTTCCTTTGTCTTTTTACTTTAAACAGCCAAGAAGTTGAGTTTGTACCAGGTCCTTGCTCCCAATGCTTTTGCTCCAATCGAGCAGTTTATTCCAATTATAAGGAAATCTGTCCGTTCTCAAACTCACGAGGTAAGTATTTTGTTTCTAAAGTTACCTACATTATTAGGTAATTTAGCAGTGTGGTAGAATTTATTCCAATGTTTAAGGTAATGTGTTCGACCACAGATGCATTGTGTGCATATAGTTCATTTTAAAGTAAGGTACATATTTAGGTAATTTGCAGCATGGTAGAATTAATTTCAATTGAAAGGGAGTCTCTCTGCTCTCAGACACGGGTAGGTATTTTACTTTGAAAGTGACCAAAATTCTTAGTTTTATTAGCAGGGTGGTAGAATTTAATCCATTCATAAGGAAATATGTTTGATATCAGATACCGGAGGTATGTTTAAGTTTATAAGTTACCTACATTATAAGGTAATTAGGAACATGGCAGAATTTATCTCAATTATTAGGGAATCTCTCTGATCACTGAAACATGAGGTATTTTCCCCAAAAATAAGGTAATTAGTAGCTTGGTAGAATTTATTCCAATTACAAGGACATCTCTCAGATTTCAGATGCTTGAGGTATAAAGTATTTCATTTTAAAAGTTACCTATGTTATTAGGTAATAAGCAGTGTGGTAGTCGTTAGACTATTAGCACTAGGAGGACTACTTGACTGTTAGAACTACTGTTGGGCAAAGTTTTCTCGAAGAAAGACTTTTTGATAACCGTACCAAGAAATCTGCTAGTTTTGATTCCAGCTGCCATTTTCTTTACCTTTGTTTTACCTAAATTTTGACTTTCAGAAAGCCATGACACAGTTTGAGTGGCACGATGGGACCATCAAGAATGTACATGTGGATCAGGCCCTGCTATATGATTACCAAAAGCAGCTAGGAGCTATGGTCAAGCTTTACGAGAGACGGATAGACTGGCTCTCAAAGGACAGCAGACGTCTCTTTGGGACAGTGGTGGAGAAAAAGTAGGTTTTGAAAGCAATCTCATGGGGAGGTTACGATTAAATATAACTTTCACCGATCATGTCTCTGATTTTATAGTTCTTTTTTTATACTTCTACTTCCTCTGTTAGCAAGATATATACAGTTGTACAAATCCCATCAGCCATTTGATGAGACATTTCATTTCATATTTGACGCTTATGTCGCGATATGTTGGACTGAGTGAGTCCATATTCAAACTTGTATGATAGCATAGTTTCCTATACCCCTACCTGACCCATACCGACCCCTGCCTGACCTCTTGGATTTGTACGCATACTGGTACTCAGGTATTGTAGAATTTAGCTTGGATACTAGTGAAGGACTAAGTACCATTCTAGTGTTCAGAGCCTTGTACTCAGTACTCATAACAAGGGTACTTCTACATGTACTAATACTCATGCTGTTGCACTCATACTACTAGTCCTTGGTAGCCAAAGTGGCTGACAGTTTGGAGGTGAACAGGAAAGAAAAGGGGGAAAACATGGTAAGGAATAAAAGCCATAAAGGCCATGGCTGTAATTCTTTTGTAATGACATGACTTTGGTACCTCTCACACAATGCTAAATGACCAATAATGCTTTCCATATGTAAATCGCATGCAAATGATCTTCTGGCCATATTGCATGAACAAATCAAACTTCCATTACTATGTTATATGTTCCCCTGTTTTTTATTGTTTTCTGTACATGACTGTTTTATTGTACTTTATCCTTCCAGGATTGTTATTCTAGTCGACCTATCTCTCTCTAACATCAACTACTTGGTTCACATTCAACACTCTCTGAGGCTTCTCTTAGAACAGCAACTCATCAACAAGGTGGCTTTCAATATCATTGGGTAAGATATCTCTTAAATCTATATTTTTTTTACATTTTTTTTTTAGGTTTACAGTCTTGTTCAGGGCCAAGGCCCTCTCACATGACTTTACAACTTAACCCTGGTCATTAGTAACTTGTCACACCTATACACCAAAGTGTGCACCATTCCATCAATCTCTCCTGGGGCACCGCAGTGCACCACAACCACGTGTCCCCGGGGGACTTCCCATAGGGTGCAGCCACAAACCTGCGCACTTAACTATATTTACAAGTTACCTCGCAAGTCCCCATTTTATACACCTGGGTGAAGAGAGGCAGATTGTGCCTTGCCTTGTGCCTTGCCCAAGGACGCAACGCAATGATCTGGCCAGGACTCGAACCTGTAATCCTTAGATCACCAGTCCACTGCCTTAACCACATGACCACAACACCCTCTCATTTGTAAGGTGTAAATGCCTGATGGTACTAATCATTACAAACATCCTGCTTAAGGATTAAGTCAACCTGCTAACTTTGACCTATTTCAAGAGTAAGAGAGCCCGATGTTTTGATCTTAGCAGGATCCGTTCTTTAATCTGCTGTGACACTGATGAAGTAAACTAATCGTTATTAGGTCATACCCAAATCCCGAGGAGTAATGTCACTTAACAGATACGTCTGTCAGGTTTTAATGCTATTTACTGACTCTGTAATGACTCTGCACTTATATCAATTTCACAGGTTTGGAAGTGAAGCACATTGCTGGAGACCGTGCCTGCAAGAACCCGTAGAAAAGAATCTTCAAAATGCCTGGAGGTAAGTTGTTGCTTTCTCTCTTTTCTGACATTGCAGCAAGTTTTGTGTAGAGTGTGGCTCAAAATAACCTTACAAAGGATTCTGTCAATTAATTGTTGTATACTGCCCTCTTTCTAGGTGGATTCTGGGCCTTGAATGTACAGGTAGCAGGAACCTGATGTCAGCAATAAGATTAGCGCTAGAAAATGAAGAGGACAGGAAGAAATCATCAGGTGAGTATCTGGCTGAAATAAGACAGCCCCCTCCCCCCACCCCCCCCCCCCGAATAAAGACAAAGGACAAGGGTATATGATTATGATATAAGACAATGGCTGAGATAAATGCTGAAAGGTAAATTATCACAATGCTTAATCCCAAGGATGAATGTTTTTCATAGCTTGTAAAAGAGATATTTTTGCCAAAATTCATTTTATCCTCTCAGGAGGGATGGCTGGAAAAATGGCCCGACATCTTCATGTTTTCATGTCATTGTTCATGTAGAGTGGTTAGTTCTATCAAGTTAGTTTTGTCAGGTGACTCAAGATAGACAAGAGATTCCTCTTCTGTTCCCTTAAGGTGTTTAAAATTGTAGAAATTTATGTCAATCCACCCCAAATTTCATGCCTCGTATATTTCAATTAATGAACTACAATATGTTCACAACACACCTGTACAGGTCCTCCTGGATAGCCATTTCTAGCATATGTAATTCAATCAGGTAGTAGCCTGTTGCATCTTTACTCAATGACTCAAAAAAATAATTTAAATTTGAAGTGACCAGGTTTCTTATCCTTGTAATTAGGAAATCAGTCAGTGTTTATCTCCATGGGTTCTATAGGCAGGAATGGACACAAAATTGATCTTATGTGCCAAAGTGAAATGTTATTACTTATCTGCAAGTGACAGCACTTAACAAGGATCTACCAATTCCAGTGACAAAAAAAAGGGGAATTTCTACGGGGGACATGAAAGATCAGAAAGTTTCACAAGGATTTTAATCTGTATGTTGTGTTGAGATATCCTATTGCAGTTAGTCCCTCCATACTGAATAGAATTACAAGGTTATGAAGGCAACATAGATTTTTGTGTAAACTTATTCATATGGGGACAATTTGGACTAAGAAGTTTTTGTCTCTAATATTTGTCTCCCCAGCGGTAGAGGGACTATACCTCTTCACCAGTGGTATCCCTGACCAACCCTGAATAACATTACAATGTTATGAAGGAAGCATAGATTTTTGTGTAAACTTATTCATATGGGGACAATTTGGTCAAGAAGTTTTTGTCTCTAATATTTGTCTCCCCAGCGGTAGAGGGACTATACCTCTTCACCAGCGGTATCCCCGACCAACCCTCCGATGTCATCTGTTCATTCATGGAGGAGGCCACTGTGGGCGTGACCACCCGCCTCCATTCCATCTTATTCAACGTCGACGACTACGACGCCAACGGCGCGATCCCCGGCAGGTACGCCAACATCACCCAGACGGCAGAGTGTCTACGAACCCTGGCTCACATCAGTGGAGGACGGTTCCATTGGTTTAGAGAGACGGGCATCATTGAGAGTGACGATGTTAAATACATTCTCAGCGAGATGGACAAAGCTGTCAACTATTCTCAAAAGGTCAGTCATATAATAAATTAACAAATTAATTAATCTTATTTCATGATATCTCTTTTTTCTTTATCATTTTTTATTTTTCCCTGATGCTGTATTTCCTGATTTATTTTTTATGGTTGTCTCTTTTTCTATTACTGCAAAGAATTCATTCAATATTGTATCCCGGTTTGTTAATGTTCTTTACCAAAGCATGCTAGAGGGGACTTGCACTCAGTTTAATCTATGCAAAGGTCACCTTAATATGTACTTCAAACTTATAGATAGTTTCCTTGTGTTTCAGTTAAAGTTTAGTCTTGTTTGCTTTATAAAATGCTGCTTAGATGCACCATAGATATCATCTTGGTTTTAAGCATTGATTTCCCAAGAACAAGTTTCTTTGTCTTAAAACTTGTCTTGTTTGCTTTATAAAATGCTGCTTAGCTTTGTGTTAATCTTTCATCAATGTTACTAATATTTTGTTATCACACTTTTTAACACAGTTTTTTTTACAAACTTTGAAAGGGATATGTGTTCAAGACACTCCACTACATAACAAGTACCCACCATATGTATATCATCTTGGTTTTAAACATTGATTTCCCAAGAACAAGTATCTTTGTCTTAAAACTTTTTGTTATCCTTATGTTTATATTTTCTTTCTTTTTTTCATTTCTTTTCAGTGTGCAATGCTGGTTGAGTCGGTCAAGAAAAGGTCCAATAAATATGTGAGTTGATTGTAAAACAGATCCGGGCCATATCTGTACCAAATTTGACGTTAACTTCTACACTGTGAATGTGTTTAACTTGGAGGGCTTTAGCACTTAAATGTGTTTTTTCAATCCAATTTAATATCTATTTGGGTTTTATGAATCTTGTCTGTGGTCATTTTAATAAAATACTAACTATAGAGTGTTCCTTATCATCCCATGACATGTGCCTTTTTATTCTTCTTTAAGCACACCGTCAGGAAAGTATAAATATCTATTACCTCATTGACTGTTGTTTTTACTTAACCTTATTACCTCCTTGAACTCAGGAAAATGGGAAAAACAGAATAGGCCTAGCAAGAACGTTCTCCATTTTATTGCAATTTTTTTTGATCAGTGTTTAACTTCATTCTGATAATAAAAAAAAAAATTAATGTAGATAATATCTTGGGTCAAACAAGGTACTTTCCACCACTTGTGACTGCTTGTGACTCCTTGAACTCAGGAAAATGGGAAAAACAGAATAGGCCTAGCAAGAACATTCTCAATTTTATTGCAATTTGTTTTTTAAAAATTATTTAGATAATATCTTGGGTCAAACAAAGTACTTTCCACCACTTATCCTTGACCCAGTTTTGTGCTTTGCGAATTAGTTTTTTGGTTTCAATAACACAATGTATCTTTCTGGTGTATATTTTTCTGCAATTCGTCCACATTGTTGGATTTCTACAAATGAATTGACTTGGACCGTTTTTGGACGTTGCTATTGAGGTAAACTTTTTATTGATTCACTCAGAAAATGGAAAAGATGCAAGCTGAAACCAAGATGTTACCAATGAGGCCAACCTCCGCGAAGAAGAAGGCCATCCTAGGACCTCCAAAACACACAGAACTGACTCTGGCTAGACTGGTGAGCTATTTGAGAACAAATTTAGTTTAATATCTGGTCATGTCTGCAGAGAGCTCTGCAGTAGTTTATAGCAAGGTGTAGTATAGTACACACACTATACACTAAATGGTGATGTAAGGGCTAGCAAGGTGTAGTATAGTACACACACTATACACTAAATGGTGATGTAAGGGCTAGCAAGGTGTAGTATAGTACACACACTATACACTGAATGGTGATGTAAGGGTTAGCAAGGTGTAGTGTAGTACACACACTATACACTGAATGGTGATGTAAGGGTTAGCAAGGTGTAGTATAGTACACACACTGTAGACTAAATGGTGATGTAAGGGTTAGCAAGGTGTAGTATAATACACACACTATACACTAAATGGTGATGTAATGGTTAGCAAGGTGTAGTGTAGTACACACACTATACACTGAATGGTGATGTAATGGTTAGCAAGGTGTAGTATAGTACACACACTATGCACTGAATGGTGATGTAAGGGTTAGCAAGGTGTAGTATAGTACACACACTATACACTAAATGGTGATGTAAGGGTTAGCAAGGTGTAGTATAGTACACACACTATACACTAAATGGTGATGTAAGGGTTAGCAAGGTGTAGTATAATACACACACTATACACTAAATGGTGATGTAAGGGTTAGCAAGGTGTAGTATAATACACACACTATACACTAAATGGTGATGTAAGGGTTAGCAAGGTGTAGTATAGTACACACACTATGCACTGAATGGTGATGTAAGGGTTAGCAAGGTGTAGTATAGTACACACACTATACACTAAATGGTGATGTAAGGGTTAGCAAGGTGTAGTATAGTACACACACTATACACTAAATGGTGATGTAAGGGTTAGCAAGGTATAGTATAGTACACACACTATACACTAAATGGTGATGTAAGGGTTAGCAAGGTGTAGTATAGTACACACACTATACACTAAATGGTGATGTAAGGGTTAGCAAGGTGTAGTATAGTACACACACTATACACTAAATGGTGATGCAAGGGTAAGGTGTAGTATAGTACACACACTATGCACTGAATGGTGATGTAAGGGTTAGCAAGGTGTAGTATAGTACACACTGTACACTAATTGGTGATGTAAGGGTTAGCAAGGTATAGTATAGTACACACACTATACACTAAATGGTGATGTAAGGGTTAGCAAGGTGTAGTATAGTACACACACTATACACTAAATGGTGATGTAAGGGTTAGCAAGGTGTAGTATAGTACACACACTATACACTAAATGGTGATGTAAGGGTTAGCAAGGTGTAGTATAGTACACACACTATACACTAAATGGTGATGCAAGGGTAAGGTGTAGTATAGTACACACACTATGCACTGAATGGTGATGTAATGGTTAGCAAGGTGTAGTATAGTACACACACTATACACTAAATGGTGATGCAAGGGTAAGGTGTAGTATAATACACACACTATGCACTAAATGGTGATGTAAGGGTAAGGTGTAGTATAATACACACACTATACACTAAATGTTGATGTAAGGGTTAGCAAGGTGTAGTGTAGTACACACACTATACACTGAATGGTGATGTAAGGGTTAGCAAGGTGTAGTATAAAACACACACTATACACTAAATGGTGATGTAAGGGTTAGCAAGGTGTAGTATAAAACACACACTATACACTAAATGGTGATGTAAGGGTTAGGAAGGTGTAGTATAGTACATACACTATGCACTAAATGGTGATGTAAGGGTTAGCAAGGTGTAGTATAAAACACACACTATACACTAAATGGTGATGTAAGGGTTAGCAAGGTGTAGTATAAAACACACACTATACACTAAATGGTGATGTAAGGGTTACATTCAAACAGTTCAACTGTCATAATGAATTTTTGTTTTTCATTAATATGGATTGATATTTGCTCTTATGTTCCAATTTCATAGCCTGATAAGAAAAAATTTCAATACATTTGTAAAGCAAGAACATTTTATGTACTGGGGTGCTGTTCCCCCTCACCGGTGAGAATAGGCAAGTGGCTTAGGCCCAAATGGCCCTCCTAACTTGCCAAAAATGCTCACGTTGCTCTGTGAGATGATTTGCAGAAAGGTGTTGTTTAACACCGATCCAGCCGATCAGCCAGTCATCAACACAATTTTAATTGAAAAGGAATTTAAACAGCAAAGCTATATCAGTTCTATAACAAAAGGTTGTATAAATTATCGTTTGTAAGTTTAGAAATGACATATGGCCCCTGCTTATATTCAAGCGGCAGCCCCTTGTTCCACGATAAAGCTTGTGAACCAGTTTTCACAGAAATTGGGCCCTGGTCCTGTTATCCATAATTTCACCCCCAATTACAACCCACAATTTTCTTAATTCTACTAAAGCTGTCGGTAGATCAATATTAAGCACTAGTTCTAAAACATGTGTGTGATATACTTGTGTTTCCTAGCATCTGTCACCTTTTTTTTCATTTCTTATCCTTTTTTCCCCTCAAATTACAGCAAATTCAAGATAATAAAGAGAGTGAAGAAAAGAAGAGTGGTGTTTGGAGGCCTACCAGTGGAAAGAAATACGTCATACCATCTGGTGAGTCTGTTTTAAAGAAGAGGGTTTGTATTTCAAACATTCTTGTCTCTTCGTAAAAAAAAAACCACACGTGTGCCTAATTTTACACTGTTAAGTTTGTTCTGTGATGATAACAGCAGATGTTAAAGGCCTCAAGAAGTATGTGACTTATCAACGCAGTACAATGCTTGCTAAGGAAGGGACATTAATGTTGCATTTGAATGACACAAAACATCCTGTGTTGGGATTAGTCAATTCAAAGTTAGGATTAGCCAAATGGGTATGGGGTTGATCTCATTGATATCTCAGATTGAGGGATTATCCAAATTAATCGATTGATTAATTGATTGTCATGTTTATTATCTCCTTGAAAGGTTTTTAAAATAGATGCTTGCACTTAACATAGAAAACAGTGTACATGACAAAGGTAAAAGTATGTACAAAAGAAAATGGAACTTAAACTTTATTGAAAAAATATATATATATATGTAAATATTACATGAATTGGTGCAAAAGATATGATATTAAGGACCAGCCCAAGCTGCAGCATGAAGTCGTAACGTTAGATGTGAACATTAACAACACTAGTAATTAATCTCTTTTCCTTTTCCATCTCTGTGTATTTTTAGAGCCTTACGGAACCAAACAAAAAGCTGAAAATGATCAGAAGAACCAAAAGTTATGTAAAGCTGAGAAAGTGAAAGCAAAAAGAGCTGTCTTCTATACAGAACAAAAGAATGATGTCGGTGAGTTTATGTTT
>JAIPMN010040908.1:2709-28929 GCA_020650975.1 Apostichopus californicus
GGGGGGGCGGCTGCCCCCTTCGCCCCCCCCCCCCCTTGGCTACGCGCATGGATTGTACAACATAGTTGATGAGATCGTTTGTAGACATGAAAGAAAACTATATGAAACAAAGTCATGTCCAACGTTGATATTTCTTATTTTCTTTAAATATAAAAGAAGAAAATTATATCCTTAAGAGATGAAGGATTTGATATGGCCATAACTTATACTTTCGCAACTACATGAATACGATGTAGTTTTGCTTAGGGAGGTTACATTTTACAAATAGAACTACTTAAGATTATTCTCGAGTGTGTCACAACAAATCAACACAGTTTTATTCAACAAAATTGCGAAACCTGTAACAAAAGTTAATTTGACATAGATTTATATAATTATTTGCCAAGATATACGAATTTATCAATTGGAAAATGTAAGTTAATGGCTTCATTTATCTTTCAATCGGTAGAAATTTACATAACTAGATCAACTGATTCGTTACAATTAAGTCGTCTTCTTCCAAATTCAGGCGTTGAAAGTGATAAAAAAAGTTCCCAGTTGAGGGCGCACAAACAGAAATCAAAACATTCAAAATGGCCGCCCCCACTTTCGGAAGCGAAAGCGTTCTGATTTGTGTTTCAGTGCTTATTTACAACGATAATGAGCATAAATGCCTCCTCCGTCTCACGCAAGAAACAAATGGGTGGTGGCTTCCTTTTGAGTCTGGGCCTGTACTTTTGAAACCTTTCTCTGCCATTGCCAAAGAAGTTGTGGAGGTGGGTAAACGAAAACTTTTCTCTGCTCAGCCTATGCTAGCCTAGGCCTAGTACCGTAACTTACAGTAGTGTATGCCTTACCAAAATATTTTTAAAATCATGTTTAAGAAACGGCATCCGGAACGTGTATAAGATAAAAATGAACTTTCAATTCTACATCAAATCTTGAGTGAGTCCCACCACTAGAAGAGCTGTTCGTCATCTTCTGTTTAACCTAAAACAGCTAAATTTGGTCAACTCTCCAGAAGCTGCAGCTCAATTTAATTTTATGGAAGCAATTTAACCCATCATACTTACTGTACTTTTCTCAATATCATAGTCTAAGAACCGACATTCCTGAATAAGGCGACTCCTCTGATGAAACCACTGTTCAAAGTTGAATTGACATTCCACCGAAACTGGAATATTCACCTTTAGAAGTAACATCTACTTTCGAAATATTTTCTAAGTTTGTTAATTTACCCAATTTAAATTCATAATTAGACTATATGCCTATGCTCAAAATTTGTGAACTTTATTGGTTTTCTCATTTCTTCAGGGTTTAAAGCTTGGCTCAACTGTCAACATTGAGACTATGATCAAAGTAAACCACACTGTTTGTCAATCAACTAAATACAGGATACTTCATGTCACCTTTTTAGCCAGGCATACTGGGGATACCAACAAGTCAGAGGATGAGGCAGAAATTAAGTGGTTCTCTTTAAAGGAGCTCCAAGATATCAAAGCACCAGGTCTTCTCTCACCAGAGCCTGTAGAGTTGATGCCAGTACTGGATAATGGTAAATTGATTGAAATGGTACAAGTTGTCAATGGCTACAGCACAATGTTTTGTTTTCTTTGTTTTGTGGAAGGGGAGAGGTAAGGAATTAACTGGAGAGTCAATAAATAATGTGTTTTCAGAACAACTGATCAAAGGCCAATATTCTACCCATCATTTGCATACAATTCCTACAAAGCGTTTTACAGATATTGATAGTTAAAATTGCCACAGTTTGTAAGTACAGTATGTGAACTTGATGCAAAGAGGTGTGATCTTCTACAGTAGTTGTACACTGACAGCAAAATGTCCCTTTTCTCCTTCATTATTCCCTTTAAATATCGTCTTGTACTGGATACTGAAAGAAGGATGTGGTACACATACATGTGTAATATCCAAATTGATCTGTTCCAAGCATATTTACATTTACAAGTAAAATATTGCATTGTGAACTTACGAGAAAAAAAATAAAAGTAATAAAGTCAACTTCAAATGTGTTATCCGAACAAAAATATGAGGTAATATGCAAATGTCACCAGGACACTTACTGTACACGTTCCTCAGATTATCACTGGAGTCAAAATTAACTTTTCGTCTGGACGATCCCTTCAGTGGATTTGGAAACAACCAAGTGTGACCATGTTAATCT
The DNA here is from genome assembly GCA_020650975.1 of Apostichopus californicus. Lineage (NCBI taxonomy): Eukaryota > Metazoa > Echinodermata > Holothuroidea > Aspidochirotida > Stichopodidae > Apostichopus > Apostichopus californicus. Next base: position 4,871 of record JAIPMN010040908.1, read on the forward strand.
CATATTCAGAATGAAGGGTACTGTATCCAAGCATGAGTTTTATGACATGGCTTGGCCATAGTGACAACTTGTTTTCAATTAAATGCAAACGATTTTGTCGCTCTCATTTCCGTTTGTAATTCTCACTTCTTTCAATCCATTTATAAATCTGTAAGGTGGACCGATCAGTATGGAGTTTGAAGAGATGGTTCTACCAATCAAAGAAGATAGTGATGGGACTGAAGCAGAAAACCATTTTCATCAACTGCTCGCTGCTGCTAAACTAGGAGTAGAGGGTTTGTAAATTAAATATATATGACAATGCCAGCTTTATTGAGCTACTGTATGATCTGATTTAGTTTGGCCATCTTTTCGATGTGTGTTATCATAGAAATTTAAGAAAGGAGAGCTGTTATCTGTTTGGTTCATGATATTTCATCTCCCTTTTGAGTATGACTGGTTATTGGCTCTTTGTAAGATCCTGATCATTGGATATAATCAGTGCAGTGAGCTACTGTATTTAAAATTTGTCTGATGGGGGTGAGGAAGGGTGGGCATTTCATCGAGCAGTGTCAATCATCATTTCAGAATGAACTGAATTTGTTCATCGCATTGTCAAGCTATTGGCTTTCCCCATTTGTATACATTTAATGATGCTTAGTAATTTATCCAACTGAGAAAAATTATTGATTTAATTTGCATCTTTTTATTTCTATGATCTTTAAAAAAAAAAATCTGTAGCTTGACAGAATGAAGACAAATTTACTGGGTAGAACATTCTAGCTAAAAGTAGTTGCTCTTCTGTCAAATTGTATTGCAGTTATCACAGTCACTTTCACCTGTTTGCATGATTTGTGCATGAAATGTATAAAAAATTGCATCAAGCCAGAAGTTGATTTCTTTTATTTTACAGAACAAAGTTGCCTTTTAGATGAGTTTTTGACCACCTGTTATCCGTGCACAGTCATGAATGAAACCAACTTCACCTTGTATATGAAAAGTCAAGACATTCCAGAGAGTCTTTGCCATGCCCATTTTAGGTATTTTTAACTTCAGAATTGGCTAGTATTTTAAAGGAGACACAATTTCCAATCATCATCTGTGGCTTATATAACAGTGATCTTTGTCAATAAAAAATTCCCCAAACAGATAAAACAAAAAATAGCTTGTTCAGTGCGGGAGATAACTTAGTTCAAAACTTGTGTCTGGCAGCTGTCTTTTGTAGTAAATCTGTGATGTCATAGTGCTACTAGGATTTGAAATCTTTGATTTTCGTTGCGTTTTTCTTTTCATATTTTCAAAGGTAGAATGTGAACAGTGTTGAGACACTGCAACCAATTCCATCATCAGATCATATTAAGAGATTCAATATTTTAGAGTGAACGTTCTCAAACCCATCTCAAGGCAAGATCAAGTCTTCAGCCTTGTGTGTGAATAAAAAATAGAAACCGTGATATCTCCCAATCGTAAGGTATTATGACAGTTAACTCCTATCAGATACGGTATCATCAATAATGATGGAACTGTACTGTATTAAGTGTATTTGTCTCTCCTTCAACCATGTTACAGGAATGAGAGTTGGCATGGGGGTGGGGCTAGTTTACTGGAGGTATCAGGGTAGAATGTGAGGGGTGGAAGGGGATGTGGGTAGGAGGGGCCTGGGGAGGAGAGCATAATGTTTGTGTATCAAATGCACCCCTTGAAGCAGTGGACTATGAAGCATTTGTGTTTCATATATATACCACTGTATATATGTCAGATTATGTTTACAATAATTTAAGAAATTGGAGAAATTCTCTTTTGTTTCCATATTGTTCAAATAATTTGAAATTAAAACTTGAGAAGCAATCACTCAGATCTATCTCTAGTAAGAACTGTGAACTTTTAATGCACCCCCACTGTATTACATCTCTCTCTGTCTCTCTTGGCCAGGGCATTTGACGTCAGACAGAAGAGGTATCTCGACTTTGGTGATTTTCTCTACGGATTGGCAGCCATGCAGCCGTGCACTCCACACGGCGCTTTACCGGCCGAACTACGCTGCAGGTATATCTTCAGATACTACGACTCAGACCAAGACGATATGCTGAACTTTGAGGAATTCAAGTAGGTCTTCAAGTTTGGGATTACACTTTGAGAAAATCAAGTAGGTCTTCAATGTTGGGATTACACTTTGAGGAAATCAAGTGGGTCTTCAAGTTTGAGATTACACTGAGGAATTCAAATAGGTCTTCAAGTTTGGGATTACGCTTTGAGAAATTCAAGTAGGTCTTCATGTGTGGGATTACACTTTGAGAAATTCAATGTTGGGATTACACTTTGAGGAATTCAAGTAGGTCTTCAAGTTTGGGATTACACTTTGAGGAATTCAAGTAGGTCTTCAAGTTTGTGATTACAATTAAAGGAATTCAAGTAGGTTTTCAATGTTGGGATTACACTTAGAAATTCAAGTAGGTCTTTAAGTTTGGGATTACGCTTTGAGGAATTTTAGTAGGTCTTCAAGTTCTTGATCATGCTTGAGGAATTCAAGTAGGTCCTCAAGTTTGGAATTATGCTTTGAGGTATTCAAGTAGGTCTTCAAGTTTGGGATAACACTTTGAGGAATTCAAGTGGGTCTTCAGTTTTGGGATTACATTTTTATGTTCTTGTCTATCAAGATTGGTTTAAATACACATAGTGAGAAAACTTTAGTGTAATGGCATTAATTTTTTTTTAGGTAATTGGGACTAAAACTTTAACTTTACAACTACTTCAGTTTACTTATCATAAAGTCATTCATTTCCACATAGTTGGTTAATTTTGTCAAATTTGTTTCTATGCCATCATTGTCATGAGTTATTGCTCTTATATTTGCTCGGTTCATCGAAGTACAGATTGTTGGTAAAGTTATATATGTTAGATGTCAGTTAAAAGCATTAGAAAATCCGTTTTGATATTATGATTCATTGATGATGATTATATTTTAACTTACAGATGATCACAATCTTGGTCAAGAAGTATCTGCTTCATGCTTCTGAATGATGTCAATACCCCTTTTATCAGACTCTGTGATTGTGATAATATTTTGGCAAATCAGTACATTGTTTATGATTGTGTGATTATTATAAACTACACTAAAAACGGAACTCAAGGATCAGATTCCAAAGTTTGAATGGCATTTATAAATACTGAGATATATTCTTAGGAATCTTATATTGTCATTATCATCTTGCTTGATACTATTCTTTTGTAACATAATGTTTTTTATTAATGTTCCCCAGGAACTTAGTGAAAGATATAAGAGTCAAGAGGGGCTTGCCATGTGATCAGAAATCTATCAACCTAGATGCAGCTCAACATGCCAAGTAAGTAAAAAACTGGTAATAAAATTATGCTAAATGTGAAATGCGTTTATAGTCTGTACAAATAAAGTTGATGCATAAGAAGGGCAGGAACTTTAAAGAAACTGCAGTTTTCATTTGAATGTTGTGAGAAGAGAGTTAATAATGAAAAGTAAGGAAATAGAATAAGCCTCTCTGAACACTTGTGTGTGCTATACATCTCATTGACACTGATTTGGGAATCTAAGATAAACTTTGATTTTTGCTCCTGTATTGTATTTGAAGATACTTGGAAGTTCCACATAGGGTGTCATCTAACTCTACCATTTTATTATAAAGGAGTACAAATGTAGGGTAAAGATGGTCACCCTGTTAATATCCCAACACCATACTGTACCTGCTCATTTTTGAAAGGAGGTTGTCTCTACCTTGCATTAACTGACCCAAAATCATTTGTACAGTAGTCAAATACAGACACGATGTTATTGTATGTTCACAAATTGAATAGCAAGCTGAATTCATGAATATTCATGAATATCTGCATTACTTATACAACTCGCATTTATTAATATAACACTACCCTATCTTCTTCCCTTAATCTTCTGTATGTCCTACAGTTTATCTCCTACATACCTCTCCTCTTCCCCACTGTTTGGTTTCTTTCTTCTCTCCTTCCCTTGTCAACTAATCCTCTTTACAACTAACTCTTTTGTGTTCCACCCTGCTCATGAACCTGTCTGTATTCTCTGCTTGTATTTTGTCCCTTGTAGTTTCTGTCGTTCAGCCTCTCCTGCTAAGATCGAAACGTCAGGACCTCTCACTTTTACAAATTTATGAATATCTGCAGTACTTATACAACTCGCATATCAAACCATTGTAAAGTGTACTAACCTGCACATGTATCATGAGCTACAATTACAGGCCAAATATGGGAAAAAGAGAAGTGTAGATTTACAGCATTCTAGACTGTAGGTTTTAAGACACATTGGCCAGTCTGTAATAACAGATGATAGTGCTGCGTACAACAGGCATGAGACTCTTCCGCGGAAACGCGGATTTCCGATTTTTTTTTTTCATTTTCGCGTGTTTTTTTTGCCTGTCTATCTCTGCAATTGTTCCCATCACGTTTACGCAACAAACGCTCGCGATTAGTAGAAAATAACTTTGTTTGTGTAAGAGACTCTTTTAGTGCTAAAGAATCGTTTTCCACCTCTCAAAATACCTATTTACTACACGGTACCCCTCGCTACTTGTACAAGCCATAAAATAATGCACTCTGAGAGCAATTCACACACACGCTTCATCCATCAATTTAAAAAATGTGGAGACACCCAGAGTCGCGCTATTCTGTCCTTGGAAAAAAATACGCGGCCGAGATGCGTCGCACTGTTGTCGAGTGAGAAAATGGCGAACTTCCGAATCTTACAGCGCGAAGATGAAAGGCGAGCGCTTGCGATTGACAAAAACGTGAATAATAAACGGAACTGGGCATGGCTAGAGTTCGTCAGATATCGCGTCCACGTTGGGAATCCGCTGGAGTCCCGGAATTGTGGAAAACAATTGGATTGATTGTATACGCAATGTGAGTAAAATCGTTACGTATCATTTACTAACAGAACGCAGTATAGGCTTGATATAACACTAGGCTTTATGTAGCCTATATTATTTGGCCTGTGCGTTGTGTGATTCGGCATTAAATTGGATGTGCTCAAAATATTTTTTGTTGAGTAATGCCAGTAGTAGAATCGTGTTTCTAAAACATTCTGACAAAACAACACTGTGAAATTTGTATGGGATGGTCCAGCGACTGTGTGTTGGAGGTAGTGCAACATACTGGAAATCACAGTCCAGATATAGCTTAGGCCTACTCAAACGGAAATGTGATCTAGCCTAACACACTAAGTCAATGTCGGACCAGTGGGGTGTCAGACTATTGGCCTTATGTACTTGTCAATTGTATGACTCACCCACTATACCCCTGGCATGGTCAGTCAAGTGTGAGTCATTGACAAATTCGAAGTGACTCAGGTGTGTGTCACTTTACCTAAACTGTCAGTCACAGAAGGGACTCAGGGGTGTGTCAGTTTGCTTGGTTCATCATGTAGGCTAATGGATGAAGACGATTGGAGGATGGGTCATTTCCCAAGAATTGTGAGTCAAAAAAGTGACTGTGGGGTGCGTCGATGTACACGATGTTTTTTTACCCACATCTGACAATGACTCACCCTGACAGGGGTATACTAGGGGTGGGTCATACAATTGACAAGTGCATTAGCCTACATGATAAACCGAGTAAACTGACACACCCTGAGTCACTTCTGTGACTGACAATTTAGGTAAAGACACCTAAGTCATTTTTTATTTGACAATGACTCACATTTGACTTACCCTGACAGGGGTATAGAGGGTGGGTCATACAATTGGCATTGACGAGTACATTAGACCCATAACTTTTTATACTGACGCATCCCCATACCCAGTGACTGGTCCCTTTTCGTACACACATTCTTTTTTCTCCATACAGTGACCAGCCTGGGAAAGCTCTTTGCACTTGGTGCAATGTTGCCATCAACGACAGTGAGAGAGGTGCTCAAGCCATTAAGGATCATGTCAAGACCAAAAAACATGTGAAGCAACTTCACACCAGGCTGTCTAATACTTCACTTCCTGGTTCGAGCAATAACCAAGAACAATTATATGGACTTCTAGCTATGTTTGCGAGTCAAGTGCGTCGGGCTGAAGACTCTAGTGTACCAACCCCTTCAGTACCTGTATCAAGCCGAGCTGCTCAACAAGAGGGTATGATCCTTGGGGTGATAGCAGAAAACGGTCTCCCATTTTCGATGGGACAAGTAATAATCGACACCGCCAAAGAATTGATCAAGGACCCACATGCACTCGACAAGGTTGACCTGAGTAGGACCACAGCTTCTTATAAAATGCGTTTTGGGTTGGGGAAGACATTTTCAGAGAATTTACTCGAGAAACTGCGTCACACACCCTTCTCACTAAACATGGATGAGTCCTTTAGCAACAACCACAAGAAGGTGCTCACAATTTTGGTGAGTTTTTTTTTGATAAGCAGAAGGGAGAGGTCACTGTTGAACATCTAGCCTCGTGTACATTGTCAACAGTAAACAGTACCACTCTGTTCGAAGCAGTGTGTGAACTTTTCGACAAGAATGAAATACCGTGGACTAATTTGATATCAGTAATGATGGACAGCTGTAATGTTATGAGGGGTTCAAAGTCTGGCTTAGAAACGAGACTGAGAAGTAAGAAAGCACCTCACCTCCTAGACATTGATGGTGATTCATGCCATCATCTTCATAATGCAGCCAAACATATTTGCCAACCCTTTGATGGATCCGTAGAGGCACTCTTTAGGGACATCCATAATGGCAACAAATGGTCTCCGGATCTGAGAGATGCTCTAAGTTCCATTTGTGAATGCATGTCAGTAAAATACACAGCACCTGATGTGAACATTGCGTGGAGATGGCTGTCGTGCTATGATGTAAGTGTGAGCACTATAAGGATGCTGGAGGTATATCAAGTACAATATTACTCCTTCCTTAAATCAGAGGACAAATCCTTGTACCGAGATGTAATAAAAACTATCCTACGGGAGGTGCCACCTCAGGCTAAAACAGCCATCATATCAGTCCAAAAACAAACTCACAGCTAAGAAACTCACCGAAGAGGGGAAAGTCAAGAAAAAAACGAATAACAGAGAAGCACTTCTTCAAAGAAAATGAAACCCGTCTCATCCTCTACTTTTATTCATTTGGCCTAGAGGCCCTGAAGAGGTATGTATGCCTGTTCCAGTCAAAGGAACTTGTGCATAAGCTGGCTGACAGGCAAGTCGAAATTTTCAGAGAAATGCTGTCAAACTTTTTGAAACCTGAGAAGCTCGGTAACTGCTCTGCACAGGAACTGCTGTCTGTTGACGTGTCCAACGATGACAACCTTTTGAAGCCAGAGGATAGGTTGTTTGGCCCGCATGTGGAACGACTAGCCACTAAGTTGAAAGGAAAACATGTCGTCACAAACTTCCTCAAGAAAGCGAAGTCCGCTTTTGTTCAGTGTTTGAAATACATGCAGAAGAAGGTTCCGCTCAAAAATATAGTTCTGAGTACTTTCTCAGCACTTGATCCACTAGCAAGAGGACATTCTGTAACCCTAAAACATCTCAAACAGCTGCCAGAACATCTTCCAACAGTGTTGACAGAAGAAGCAGTCACTGGTGTACAGAGGGAGATACACCTGTACCAGACCGACCCAAAACTGCCAAACAGGCTAGACAGTGAAGGGAAGGAACACCGAATTGACCAGTGGTGGAATCAAGTAGCACAGGGTGGGAGTTACCCAAAGCTGACCAGACTCGTTAAAGCAGCAATTTCATGCTTTCACGGTGCACAAGTGGAGAGTAGCTTTAGTACAATGAATGATTTTATCGATGCAAAATCAGGCAACATTCGTGTAGAGACCTATAGTGCTGTGCAGACTGTTAGATATCACCTCTCCTCGTCTGGAAAATCATTAGTTGAGTACTTCCATCGAAATCGTGATGACCCAGTAGAGAAGACTCTGGTAACTAACATGAGACAGAGCAGAAAACAGTATGAACTAGAGAAAGAAGAAGGACGAAAGACAGTTTGTGAAAACAGGCAAAGACTTGGTGTTCTGCCAACAGCTGCATCCAAAGCAGATGCCAAGCTGTGCTTGGTATCAGAAAATAAAGCAGCAAGAAAAACATTTAAAAAGAAACTAGAATCAAACGAACCAAGCTGTTCTAAGAGTAAGAAAAAGAAGAAGTAACTGTAAAGTGGTAACTAAAAAATGGTTTTGAAAATATGACCAGGAGTGCAGGTGCACTTAAATTGTGAGGAAAATATATCAATCATGCAAAAGCTTTTTTTGTTTGTTTCAAAAAGTTAATGAAAAAATTATACAAGCAGAAATACCACACTTTTTGGTCAGTTGAGTAATATGGTAAATTCCATCTAGAGTACACCATTTTGCATCTAAGCCCTCCTTACCTGGCAAAAACTGACACCCCCTCCCCTTAAACCCCTCCCCCAGGACGGCGATCGACATATTTCAGATTTTTTTCCCCCCAGCTCAGTCTCATCCCTGGTACAAAGGGTGGAGGCAATGGACTTGCAAAGTTAAGGATTTATATCTTGGAGTTCTCACCCTTGTGTCGTCTGGCCAGGCACTTAACCTCCATAGCCACTCTTCACCCCAGGTGTATAAATGGGGAACCTGCAGGGGTACTTGTAAATATAGTTGCGTGTGGGGGGTGTTTGGCTGCGTCCTACTGTATATGGGCAAGTCCCCCAGAGGACAAGTAGACGTCTCGCACCTTACTGTCTCAGGACGACTGTTTGAATTGTGCCCCACTCTGGTGTGGGTGTTACCAGTGAAGTCGTGCGTAGACCTCGGTAATTTACAAGACTGTAAAACCTTCAAATTTTAACAGAAAACTATACTCAAATCTATTCAAACCGTTGATGGGTTTTGTGTCTTTATTTGTGATATCAGAACAAGTACTGGTTGCTATAGCTGTCCCAATAACTCAGATTTTTCTGTAGTGTGATCAATCAAATTTATATTCTTATCAAACAATCTGTAGGTTGACTGACCTAGCTTGAAAACTCACAGTCAGATACAAGCAGATCTTTTTAAAAGTGAAATATTTGGGTTGTTTTGTATTCTATTTACTATGCACTTTATCCTCCATGGTTGTTATTCACAACACAGTGGTAATTGTTCACAGGTATTTTGACAAGCGTGGGATCTTTCTTTGTCTGAGGAATGTATACAAATCAACAGCTTGGTGAATTAGTTTTTATAAAAAGGCCAAAGGAGTTGTGATACAATGAAAAACCACCTAAGGCAAAAAATTAAATATTTGAGGTTTTTCTGAGTTATTTCGAAACTGAAATTTGAATCAGTTTAAGCACAAAAATGTAATATCACAGCAGTATGCCCAACTAAGTTAAACCATGTAATACAAATTCTTTATGATAGATTCCGGAATAGTTTTTATCTTCATATTTTTTTTTTTATTATTATTTTATGATAATTTATATTTATATTTTATTATATTTATATTTTATTATTTATATTTATCTTTCGTGCTTCTCTCGTCATGTGATCACAAATAACTAAAGCATGAAAATTATATTTTTTGGTTCTTTCTACAGAGTTTTTGGTCCTGAAACCAAGTCAAATCTAGAGCTTCTGGAATTCCTCAGGGCCGTCGGACAATTGAAGTTTCGCGGCACATCTTCACTGTTCAGACTGAAGCAGGCCAGTGGCAAGAAATTAAACGGCGATCAGGGGTACGTTGATATTGACTAATGTCTACATCCCTGATACCTCCAAGTGGCCCTTGGTTTTGCAGGGGTATGTGTAGCGTTTGTCAAACTGAGACACCCCTCTAAGCGTGTAAAACATGAAAATGATGGAGCAATTGATCAACCATTCCTTTTGGTTCCGATCATTCTGTGACCCTGACACTCTTCCCTACCATTGGTCACATGTCTAATGCTAGTTGCAACATCTCTACAACGTTTGATTCTTTGTTTCGTATTTGAAGTGAAACATAGCTAGAATAGCAGTCTTGTCATGTGATCTAGTACCAGATTTGCATAAAATTTGCATAAAAAAAGGAAAAAAGGAAGGAAAAAGAGTACATTAATAATTTTAGGCAAAAAATGAAAAGAGGTGACTAAACTTGCAGTTAATTATCAGTTTTAAGTTAACTGGAAGAATACCATCGGCATAGACATGAAGGCTCTTTGAGGCATCCTTAGTTTAATTAGTGTGAATATGCTGTTTTCCCCGTCTAGTAAACCAGGTTCCCTGTGCATTACGGTTTTTATGGGAAGGATCTAATATAAACATTTTTAACGTTTTAAAGCTTGTGACTAAAGAGGTTTTTTGTATTCAGGTAGATTTTGTGTCTGTGTTAGTATTTTTTTGTTATGCAAAAGATGCCTTCAGCAATCATGCAGAATGCTTGCCTAAAAAGGTTATATAACAAATTACATGGTAGCACGTTTGCATGAATTTGACTGAACGATATGATTCTTTTTACTCGATTTACTATTCAGTTTTAATGCAGTTGTAATATATAAGGTTTTTGGTGTTCAACTAATTTCAAACTTGGAAGTGGCAACAGTAGGTACCAAGTTTAATCATTTTTTGTTCGTAATATGTATAAATATGTTTTCTTTTCCTTTTGGTTTTTCGTTCAGACAAAATGATTTAAGTGATGATGAAGATGAAACACGAGGGGCTAAGAGGAAAAAGACGAGTAACAACCAATCATTCGGAAATATTGAAAGTAAGTGATCCTCAAGAACGGCTTCGGAGAGTCGACCAGACCCTTACCCATGTTCTTAATAGTGTGCACTAGTTTAAAACAGTGAATATTTAAAGGCCTCAGAACCAAGATAGTCATTAGGCTACTTAGCATTAAGAAGTATTTATATTTTTGTGGGTTATGTCTTTTTTATTGTGTCGTTTGTGTCATCATGTGTTATTATGTCTTTTCATTTTTATGTCTTTTGCATACCAGTTCTACCTACAGGCAAAATCTGGCAAATGGTGTCTCAGTATTTGCCTTTTTGCAATATTAGCCAAATACAACTTTCAAGTCTGTGACTTCTATATTACATGAAACACTAAAATAAATATGAGAACACATCATTCTGTACTTTGACTCACCATGGCTTGATTTTGTAATGCCACCCAATGCAATTGATAGTACACGATACACATCGCTTCATAGCATCCACAGTAATAGCGAGTATTAAAAGGACCGAGAAACAAGATAACCCTAAGGCCAATAAGGGTTAAGAAATTATTATCGTTTGATTGGCATGTTTATCTCTTTCATCAGAGTATTGGTTTCCTGCGTGCCAGGTTATATCTACAGGCAAAAATCTGCTTCACAGTGTCACACAAATACAATTGACAGTACACAATACACATTGCCTCACTGCAACCAGTAGAGATCTAATGATAGTTTTTGTTGCATTTTGGGAATTTCATGATTGTAAACATGGTTGTCCTTTAAAGGAGATGATGTATCTGAGGAATATCTCCTGGCTTGAGTACAACAGCATTAACTAGGGTACAAGTATGAGTACCAGAAGGAGTACAACTTGGTCTTTCAAGCACGAGTACATAATCTGCATTACAATCTTCCCTGCCTATAGCAAATACCACCCGAGTTCCCTGTTTTAGGCCAAACACAGGGGAGATTGAATATCTACCCGAGTTCCTAACGCTAGCCGTACTGAACGCTCCCCTGCACAAATTCATGATTAATCACAGAGTGTACTTTTTCAGTGGTCAAGCCAAATTTGTCTTCACACAGGGAAGAAGTGCTGGCCCTTTGAGCACTTGTGTTTACAATCATTCGGTGGCTGGTCAATTAATTAGGTGCGCTCAAGGATGAGTCCTAGTGGCAGTACTTTGGGTAGCTTATGTTATCAAGTAACAAATTATTAAGGCTAAAGTGAATTTGAGGACTGTAAATTTTGTAAATTGCAGAGAGTACAATTGTATGTACAAATCCACAAAGGGAGTGTGAGTACAGGTAATACAAGGATGAGTACAAACTCACTAAAAGCCTGCATAGTTATCTCAGATGGTTTTGTACCCTCCATATAAGGCATAACAGGATGAAACATATTTTAATGTTTCATTTAAAATTATCTATGATCGTGAATGTTTTCTCCATTTCCATTTTTTATTTTTTTTTGGTAACGAAAATTAGGATATCATTTTAGGTAATATCAATTAGGTTGAATCCTTCACTACATATAAATTCAGTTATATCACAGAGCTCCGTACTTAAAATCCAGTCCGTTTCAAAATTATGCTACCACCGTAAAGCCTCATGTGTTCCACTATAAACACAAACTATCTGTATTACTGACTATACAACCATTGTTTGAATTTGTGTCGTTTACTTTTGCTTTGGAATTTTGTAATTCTCTTGGTTTCTAAAAATGAGTCAAAACTTTGGCGACAAAGGTGTACATCATCATGATTGTGTGATTATTAACTAGACAATGGAACCAAAACAAAGAGATCGTTGTTTAGACCATCAAGATGGAATGCATAAACGAGGCTTAAACATGCCATAATGGGTGGCTTGTTGACTCCACTTTAATACTTCTCTCTATGCCATGGTTTATTTCTTGGTAATATTATTAAAAAGTGAAGCTATTTCCATCTTTTCTTTTATACAGCTGCTTCTACCTCCAAATGCAGTAGCCCAGTCAAGAGCAGCTGTACCTCAGAAACTCCTGTAATCTTTAAGTCTCCAGAATCAAAGCCAAAGTTACCGTCTACCTCGCAGTCTAAGTCGATTCTATATGAGCTGGCAACCCACTCAGTGAAAGTCAAAAGAAGTGGTTTCCTTTCGGATGTTCGAACCCTTTGGGACCTTAGAGGTAAATAGTTTGTCAACACATTTGAATGATTTAAAGTGAATAGAGCCATTTTCATATAGCTGGCTCTATATGCAAATGCTGCTGTACCCCAGTCAAGACCATTACCCCAGAAACTCCCCAGTCAAGACCAGTACCCTAGAAACACCCATAACTCCCCAGTCAAGACCAGTACCCCAGAAACACCCATAAACTCCCCAGACAAGACCAACTGGTACCCCAGAAACACCCATAAACTCCCCAGTCAAGACCAGTACCACAGAAACACCCATAAACTCCCCAGTCAAGACCAGTACCCCAGAAACACCCAGAAACTCCCCAGGCAAGACCAACTGGTACCCCAGAAACACCCATAAACTCCCCAGTAAAGACCAGTACCCCAGAAACACCCATAAACTCCCCAGTCAAGACCAGTACCCCAGAAACACCCATAAACTCCCCAGTCAAGACCAGTACCCCAGAAACACCCATAAACTCCCCAGTCAAGACCAGTACCCCAGAAACACCCATAAACTCCCCAGGCAAGACCAACTGGTACCCCAGAAACACCCATAAACTCCCCAGTCAAGACCAGTACCCCAGAAACACCCATAAACTCCCCAATCAAGACCAGTACCCCAGATTTTCCTGATTAAAAGTGATTTTAAATTTTTAATCATAGCAGTTCTGGGCACCAGGTTTAGAATATACTGACATTTTGTTTCTTTTATTCAATTAAAATAGGAAGTTAATAAGAGTTTGTGGTCTGTGTTTGTCAGATGCTTTACTTAGGATATCATAACCTTCCTTTTGATTTATCCTTGAAACATGATGCATTTGGAATGTTTTCTTTTTAGCCGTCAATGTTTTCCGTATTTTATAAACTTCATCTAAAACGCAAATCTTATCTTACATATTATCTTGCTCAGTGGATTAAGACATTTTTCAGCTCAATTGACCTGATGACATTACTCAGATTTCTGCTGTTGCCAGATACATTTACAAATTAACGATTAAAAGGTTGATATCTTGGCCTTACAAAAAATGCTGTGAGAATGTAGTTTTGACCTAAAGCTGCAGAACAATTGTCAGCAATTTATCTAGTAAGCAATCTTGATAAATTTACCAGCTTCAGCCACCAGAATATCCTTTAAGACTCTGTCAGGAGAAAAAAATAAACCTTCATTAGTTGTTCCCCTTAGATTATTATCCACTTCATATCTGTTCGTGTTATACCATTTTTACACAGGGACATCAGCAGTCAGTGAGTCCATCGATTTGTCTCCTCACGATAAAACCAGAATGGAACGAGTCCTATCTGTGGATTCATTTGATTCGGTGAGTCATTAGATATCCATGTACTGGCAATAAGGTTTGGATTTGTCTTTCTTCTACCTTTATTAAAATTCTTGAACGGTTAAAGTAGATTAGACTTTAGTTTCAATTTCTCAATTTATATTTCTGTAGTAAATATTTTACAAAGACTTATTTATGAGTTAGGACTATGAGTTAGGACTAGTTGGAATGTAAACTGTTCTAATCATTCTGATTATTAAAGGAAATCAAAATCAAATAAAACTGTTAGCAAACTGCTTATCCACTAGAGAGCCTGTGTAGGAGAATGTGTAAAAGTAAGTTGGCCTGACGTTTTGATCCTAGCAGGATCTTCTTCAAAGGCTAAAAAAAAAAGAAAGATGATTATTAAAGGAGACAGACAAGCTATGTGATAGAGATAACTGTTCATGAAACAACTTCCTTTAAACAGCTATTTAAGGATAGTCATGTTCCATCTGCTAGGTATCACAGATTCCATGTTTCTTTGCACACAGGTGTGAAGACTTGGCCAAGTCTAGTTTATGACATCATCTAGCCACATGTATTTGACGTTTTTCTCTATAGGTTAAGATTGTTTATTTTTTGTAATGAAGATGTGCTTTATACGTATGCTGAATCTAAAGTGTTGAACCTTTCAACGTGCATGACCTTATAATGACATTGGTCACAGGGTCAACACTGTTAACATTCCACCTTGAAAATACGCAACGAGAAAGTAAAATATTTTAGATCCTTGCCTTTGTGCACTATGATGTCACACATTGACATAGTCACAGCTTCCAGACATGACTTTTTGAACTAGCAAATCTCCCAAACAATTTCCATATTTTTTTTTTATAGAGTTGTACAACACAAATATCTCTGCCATGGAAGCTATTAGATGATGGTTGTGTTTCCTATATTAATATTATATCCCTAGGTGGAAGAAAAAATTTATTAGTGTTTGGTGCTTTTACTCTCCAAATTTCAAAAATCCGTCAAGATGTGTAATAATAAGTAATATTTATATAGCGCATAATCAGCAAAGCTGCTCAAAGCGCTTTACAAAGGTAAAACCTTAAAACAAATAGTAACAAAAAACCTAAATATTAAATATATAGAACCAATAAGGCAAAAACTGTAAAAGCCTAAGGCGACAATATAAAAAAAACACCTGTACTAAAAGATAATAAAAAAGCCCTAAAGATTAAATTGTAAGTCAATATATGTTTAGAGTACTTGACTTGAAATCAGAATGGAAACATTATATGGTTTGATGGTTTACTGCTACTGAAATTAACCTGTTCTTTCCATCCGTGTCCATCTCGGGTTTTCTGTGAGGGCAGGTCAAATTGCAATGAATGGAGCGAAAACATGTAGTACTTGTACAAACATAATTAAAAGTTCAACTGCACAGTCGTGCCTAACTATTGCAAAGTGAAACTGCATAGCCGTGCCTAACTGTTGCAAATCAGTATTAGATTTTCTAACTATACAGATAGCCGATGCCTTAAGTGGTGTTATTTGACAACTGCAACACTATCAAAGCCTTTTGTAAGGAGAAAACAAAAGGAGGTATTTTTCATAAATTGTATACTTTGGTGAAATCTAAACTGTGGTTAACCTTTACTTTCCGTAATTATTCCAGAAGATTTGTGATCAGCTTTTGGGTTTATTTATATTATACAACTACGGATCTGCTCTGCTTGAGCGATCTCATTCTTTTTTTTTATTCATATGATTGGTGTAGGAGTGCCCCTATCAGTGAACCTAATCTGTAAACAAAATTCCTAAATCTGATAAGAAAAAAGTTGGGGAAAAATTTCATTGAAAACAAATTTTTCTGATTGTCCCTGTATTTAAACAACTTTAAGCTATATTCTTTGAGATTTTCAAAGAGAATTGATTGTTGATAAATTTGAAGCATTTTAAGTGGGCTCCACAGTTAGCTTTCTGTAAAATTACTAAGTTCTAATTCTCATATCTGTCACGTCAAAGCACTTTTGACCCCTCTTTTCAACAGGTGGGCATATTCCTGTATGTTACATTGACTCAATCTCACTTGTCTTTCGTTGTCGTGAGATATCTGAACAGAATTTCCAGAAGGATCTGGCAAGTTTTAGCCTTCTAATGTCAGTGTACTGCCTTGATCCTCACTGAATTATCAGTTAGCTGGCTTGTAGTGCCTTAAGGTTGTTCCAAAATATTGAGGAAGAATTTCTTTTAGACATTCACAAAAAATACATATGTCCTCAGAGATGTACAGTGGTTCATGGATTATCTCATTCTCTTATATCCAGATCATGGCTCATCCAAAAGCTGATATGTAGGGCAGAAAGGGCAGAAGAGGGTTTAATTTGAGGGGGTGGGTCAGTGGGTGAGGAGGGAGTGGGAGGGGGATTCATAAACTCCAAAGGTCAGTAAGACATGTGAATTCAATTTGAGGAATTTGATTGCCAAACTGACTCAAAAAGTCCTGACAAAATGGACCACCTGTGAATTCTATATGACAAATTCCAATATTTGAATGTGTTTTCAACAATACTGCGCCTTTTTAACTACCGTACTATAGATTTCTCGTTTTTAATATTTTAGAGAAAGGCGCACCCTCTAAGTACATTTTTCATCATGTCTGAACAAAAGGTCACATGGTTCTATTCAGTAGTAAAAAAAGCAGTTATTATATCGAAAGCGAAATTTTTGAGGTGCTTTATAAAACTGGTGTGTCCAAAAGTAGGATCAGTTGAATAACTTCTGTCAGTGATAAAGTTCAATTGGTTATATTGGTTATAAATTGAGATGTGGCATAAATCCTAGAAACATTGTTTCCCCCAACTCCCTTCCCCCTCCCTTGGTTTGATATGATTGGATACCCACATTTTAAATAACAGATCTACTATGCTGTTACAAACATTGGACTACTCTGTATGTAGCCTGACAATGTATTTTAACCCATTAAATCCAATTCAGAGATATCTGTGTGCCAAGTTTCATTAAGTGTTTGACATGTTTGATGTTACTTCAAGTTTCCTTGTACAATTATAATGAGTTTAATACAATTCTTTTATGATTTCATGTATCTTTTACTCATTCCATTAACCTCCTGGAAAGATACTACACAACTGTGGCCAATATGTATTTATTTTTTTTATGTTTTGTCACTTTATCTATTTTCCTTTTTTTCTATCTGTTTGATCTTTCCGTAAAACTCAGAAATCTCATCCAAATGAAATGTTGAATGGACTCCGTTACTTTGAGAGGTCGGTTAAAGATCCAACCAGTGACACTTTGAAAAAGGAACCCTTTCACTGGGCGGCGGTGGATATGTTATCCCTAGCCAGGTGTCTTCTCTCTGTCTGTAGGGATGCAGAGAAACTCTTCAGGGAGGAGAAAAGACTTGTGAGATTGTCCGCACCAACCTACATCTTAGGTAAGGAAACAGTAGATGTCTGCAACCTACATCTTAGGTAAGGAAACAGTAGATGTCTGCAACCTGCATCTTAGGTAAGGAAACAGTAGATGTCTGCAACCTGTATCTTAGGTAAGGAAACAGAAGATGTCTGCAACCTGCGTCTTAGGTAAGGAAACAGTAGATGTCTGCAACCTGCGTCTTAGGTAAGGAAACAGTAGATGTCTGCAACCTGCGTCTTAGGTAAGGAAACAGTAGATGTCTGCAACCTGTATCTTAGGTAAGGAAACAGTAGATGTCTGCAACCTGCATCTTAGGTAAGGAAACAGTAGATGTCTGCAACCTGCATCTTAGGTAAGGAAACAGTAGATGTCTGCAACCTGTGTCTTAGGTAAGGAAACAGTAGATGTCTGCAACCTGCGTCTTAGGTAAGGAAACAGTAGATGTCTGCAACCTGTGTCTTAGGTAAGGAAACAGTAGATGTCTGTGGTCTACGTCTTAGGAAACAGTAGATGTCTGCAACCTGTGTCTTAGGTAAGGAAACAGTAGATGTCTGCAACCTACATCTTCGGTAAGGAAACAGGCTGTCTGCAACCTGCGTCTTAGGTAAGGAAACAGTAGATGTCTGCAACCTGCGTCTTAGGTAAGGAAACAGTAGATGTCTGCAACCTGCGTCTTAGGTAAGGAAACAGTAGATGTCTGCAACCTGTGTCTTAGGTAAGGAAACAGTAGATGTCTGTGGTCTACGTCTTAGGAAACAGTAGATGTCTGCAACCTGCGTCTTAGGTAAGGAAACATTAGATGTCTGCAACCTGTATCTTAGGTAAGCAAACAGTAGATGTCTGCAACCTGTATCTTAGGTAAGGAAACAGTAGATGTCTGTGGTCTACGTCTTAGGAAACAGTAGATGTCTGCAACCTGTGTCTTAGGTAAGGAAACAGTAGATGTCTGCAACCTATGTTTTAGGTTAGGAAACAGTAGATTTCTGCAACCTGTGTCTTAGCTAAGGAAAGAGTAGATGTTTGCAACCTGCGTCTTAGGTTATGAAACAGTAGATGTCTGCAATCTATGTGATAGGTAAGGAAACAGTAGATGTCTGCAACCTATGTCTTAACAATTTACAAGGTGTCTGCAGCAACCCATGTCACAAATAGGAAAAGTACACGATTGACTGCAACAAGCTACGAAAAAAAACATGTCTGTACCATCCCACATCCTACTGTAGATTACATAAAACACATAAAAGTTACTGCACCAACCTATACCTTAGGTAAGACATAGTAAGGTGCCTGCATCATCCAAGAATACAAAGTGTGTGAACCAACATAGGAAATTCAACATGTCTGCACCAACCCAGGCACGTAGGAGGTGTCCGGCATTTTCCATTTAAAAATATTTAATAATCCAAACTGTACATGGGAAAAGCGAAGCTAACACAAAGAAAGGTGACCACCGTCCCCCCCCCCCCCACCTCTACCAAACCACCTTCAGCTTTACCTTTAATATTAGGTTAATCACAATCTCTCCAGATTTTTTAGAGCAAAAAAACAAACTTGTAAAAGAGTAGTTTGTTTAACAGAAGCTCCTAACCTATATGAATGACCTGGAGTCCTGGTCAAGCATATCAAAAATTCAAAGTAATAATTTGAACTGATATAAACAAATCTCAAATTGCCAACAATAATTTATTCCATGTAATTTACTGACACGCCACTGTTTGCCCTATTAAAGTTTTATCTGATAGTAAACAAACAGCAATTATATCTTTTGTGTCCTAAGTACAACTGCCATTAAACTGTACCATCAGCTATGCATCGTATGGCAAATAAGTGGGTTTGTTGTTTCACCTCTCTGAAGGTAACGGGAGTCTATGCAATCGTGATGGGATGTGTGGTTGTGCACATGTGTATGTGATACCTTGTTGTGTAAGAAACGGTAGCTCATTTTGCATAGCCACCGTAAACTTCATACTTGTTGAATAGATTTGTCATGGCCAAAGTTGAAAGGTCATTTGAGGTCACCTGTGGCAAAAATATGGAAATCTTGGGAACAATTACTATTTGCAACAAGTACAATTTGTTGTGAATTTTATAGCTGGTCGGATGCTACAGTACGTGCGTCTTTAACGAGACAAACCCTTCCATTAGTATTGGCTTTTGTTATAGAGATTAAAGGATATGAACAATGTCCCCATTAACACAGCTATTAGGGGAATCTTTCTACACTGAGCGGAGATACCACTGGATGATATAATGGTCCTTCACACACAATGCCGAAGACTTGGTCAAGTCTAAATATGACATCATCTGGCATGTGCTAAAATTCTCTTGTTTTTCTTGTATATATTTATCACAATGTTTATCTTCTTTTATAATGGAGATGGGTTTCGCAAATGCTGAGTTTGCTGGCTCTAAAATATTGAAGCTCGTAACATGACCTAATGATGGCATTTTTTTTCAATGTAAACCCTGTTAGCATTTTACATGGAAAATATGAAAAGCAAAGCAAAGAGTAAGTATTAACAGATTCCCTGATCCTAGTGACGATATGATATAACAGGTTTACAAAAAGGCAGCGACCAAACACGACTTTTGAAACTAGGATATCTCCCAAACGAAGCAAGATTTTACTTAGCTGTGTGGCGGGGGGTGGGGTGTAGGGGGTGGGGGGGAGTTATTCATCACGAAGAACTCTGTCATGTTAGCTAAACATGATAGTTGAGTTTGTGTCCCATTTAATGGGAACTAGCTTTGTAGACGTTTTTGGTCCATCGTAAGTCAACAGTCTTATACAGAAATCTTTTTATTCGGTGAGAGCATTTGTTTTAGACGCTCCTGTGATAAGATTCGCATAAGATGATCTAATGTTATACCCCTTTTTATTTTTTTTAAATCAATGAGTTTATTGTTTTATAGAAAAGTGGCACTTTCTCTTTTGATCCTTCAAAAATTTATGCAACGAGACAAATGACGTGTAATGCTTTAATAGTCTAGTCTGTTAACATCATTCTGTATTGTCACTCCTTACTTGATTTCACTCTGTTAACTATTTTTTTAAGTTAGTTGGTACAATTTTACAAAGTTACATTTCTAAAATCCTTTATAACAAGACACCTTTATGCGACAAAAACACCGTTTATGTTCTTCTCACTTCCTTTTGCTCGTATGGTGTAGTGACTTCTACTTTTGACTTAGGTCAGCCTTTGGTTAATTAAAACTTCTAGAACAAACATGTAGACAATAAAAATCCGTCCTGTATGTGGCCTTCTAACCTCCTCTTACAGGCGATCTCCACGGTAACTTCCATGATCTGGTTTGCTTTGAGAAGGCTTTCTGGAGGATGGGTCCTCTATTAACACCTTGCTCCTTCCTGTTTCTTGGTGATTACGTTGATAGGGGCGACCATGGAGTAGAGGTCAGTCAAAAGCATTCGATAGTGTACATCAAATTGTAACATTTCTTTGAGGGGGAAGGGGGGAGGAGGGGGGTACAGGTATGTTATTTTGCCTTATAATGGCATCAGTCTTTTTGCTTTAAGTTTGTAATGCCTGGAGATTATTCATGTTTGATTATATTAGCCTCTTGTCTTTAATTTCCAGAGAAACTTCTAACTGAAAGTACTTGTGAACCAAATTTCAGCTATCTTAAATATCTTTGTTTTAGTCTGGAAAATGTCATCTCCATTTCACTGAAAGCTTAACTGGATAGTATTTGTGATAACAATATTAAAATACAGTGATTTTTAAAAATTCTTAAGAAAAAGTGATCAGAAAACACTGCCATTTACTCTTCAGTAAGTTGACCTTTGACCCAAATATATGGGAGCGTCTTTTGTGACAGTGATAGGTCGATGCATTTCGTTGACAGGTTGTGGCTTATCTCCTCGCTCAGAAGATCTTAGCACCAGACAAATTCACCTTGATTCGTGGAAATCACGAACTACGGAAAGTGCAAGAAATGTTCACCTTCAAATCGTAAGTAGCAAACCAAAAGAAAGAAGAAAAAAAACATGATTGGGGCAGGATATATATTTATCACTGTAATTGTTTTGTACTGTTACATGTTTTATTAAATATAATTTGTAATTAAATGGAACCTTAATACTTTATTTTAATGAGAAGCTATTTGAGAAACTAGCTAGGATATTGGTTATTTTCTCTAATATGTCAACTTAAATGTGTAAAAGTAAGTTGGCCTGACGTTTCCATCCTAGCAGGATCTTCTTCAGAGGCTAAAAAAAGAGTCATTTTAAACACGGCATTGTAGTAGTAACGTCACTTGTTCACTGTCTCATATCCGTACAGTAGTGTCACGTTTCGGGAGATGAAATCATCACTTAGTCACTAACTTTGTGAGATCGAGTCTCATTTTCAGCAGTGAATGTAATTGGCAATAGCTAGATAATAGCTAGATAGCTAGATTATTGTTTGGCAAATGAATCTCTTAACGAGTAAACACACAGAAATTAATACTGCGCAAGGAGAATCTTCCATGCCCTAGGACTCAGAGTAACGATCTGACCAGGACTCGAACTTGCGATGCTGTGATCGCTTGTGACCACAGATTTTCATCGGTAGTATCTATTCCATTTATGTATAAGAAGGAGAGTGTTTTTGTAACAAGGAAGTTTCAAGAAGAACATTTAGCAGCTTTCTTGTGTAACCCCCTCAACCATTTATCATGTTTTTACTTCTATTGTATGAAAACATAACTGTAAATTCTTTTTGTTGTTGTTGGTTGAAATAAAGTTGAATTCAACCTACTTCTAATATAATGTATTGTATGTGCCGTGCCCTATTGCCACTGATTGTATATTGGTTTTTTCTATTTTAATAGAATAATTTATTGAACCAATTTTCAATCACTTTTTATGTGTTTTTGTTTGTCCTCTTACAGAGAGTGTGTTAAGAAGTTTGGTAAAACTGTTGGCAAGCAGGTGTGGGATGCAATCAACGCATGCTTCGATGCTATGCCCATTGCCGCTTTGGTAGATGACAAGGTAAGAAAATCTACCTTTAAGCAGAATTTCTTAGTTATTTCTTTTTTGCCGGTGCCTTCCATTCACAAGGTCCCCGATTCGAGTCACTCAAAGATTAATGTATGTCGTCCAATTACAGAGTTGTTGACAATTGACAATTCATAATCATGGACATGAAATATGAATCTAAGAGACTGACTTCGGTCAGATTGCGGCTTTGATAAGCTTCGCGAGTTCCTGTTTGCAGGAGGATCTGAAATACATACATTCATACATACACACATATATACACACACACGCACACGCATACATACATACATACAGGATTTCAAATACCATATTAGGTCATTAAACCTACCAGCCAAGTTTCCAATTTTAACACTAATAGGAATAAGAAGCCATTTCTTTGCCCTCATGCAATTTGCTTTTCAGTTTTTTCTTGACAGACTGTATGATACAAATATATAAGAAAGTGTCCCAAAATGTTGTGCAACTGAAAAGGAGTAATTAATTATTTGCTCGTTAATCTCCATAGTTTGGTGAAAACAAAAAGTAAATCTTAACGAAGTCTTTGTTTGATTAAAATGTTGCAGCTGGTTATTACTGAGACAATCCTTGTAGGGTGTTTGGTTTCTTCAATCTCTAATTAGAGACGATCGGGGCCCCTGGCTTAACTTGAATGGGTTTGTTTTGTAATAAGTCCCCCATTACAAAAGGGTCTCATGTTAAAGAGTATGAGAGGCTTCCACCCACACTGGCGATCTCAAGCTTCGCCACACGGTTTTTATATATAATAGAAGAGGCTAGACGCTCCACGATTTCTCGTAAACCATAGCACGCCATCGGCAGTCGTTGGTGACATGAACCAGGTTCACCCAAAGTATTGAGGACCGAGTCTGGTCTTACTATAATAGGCCACAGCAGACATGTAATGGAATGAGCATAGCCATTGATTTTGCTGATTAGTTAAGCTGGTTTGTTTGTTATTAGTTTGTTCGAATTTGGTCAATGCACAGTCATTACTAATGACATTATAGTAAAGTTCCAGAACTCATTTTCAAAGACTCTTACTAACAATTTTAAAGTCAATTAATCCCTTTTTTTATTTCTCTTGTCGCTGAAACACATATCTGATAGCTCAAACAGACTGCCATGCTCTCAATGTAGCATTTTATAAAGTCAGAAAATTATCAATTTGCTCTAACTTCCAGATCAACATATTCGCCCTTAGGTAAGCCATTATTGTTCAAATCAAAATTATGATCGCTAACCTAAAGCCTACAACCAAGGTTTAAGCCAGGGATCTGACCATTGGCCAACAAAAAAAATAGTCAGAAGAGGTAAAGCAAAACAATTTAGTCACTGTGTCCAATAGAAAACCAAAAAACTGCAGCAAAACGGAATCAGTATCAAACAATTTATAATATCTCAGCACACCAGCATTGCCTATTGTATGAAACTGCACAGCCCCCCACACCCCCTCCCCCAAAAAACAAAAACAAACAGCTACATTCTACACAGCCTGGCTGCAGCCCTCTCTACATTCTACATTGAGCACATTTCCTTAAAAGCACACTCCTGGATAAAAAGCCTATATACATATAT
>JAIPMN010040919.1:0-16094 GCA_020650975.1 Apostichopus californicus
GGGTCTTCGTTTTTCGCCACCTACGAAGCTTTTCGAATCAGTGATGAGTTCAGCAAGTTTCGTATAGTCAGTGTTGGTCAAAGCACCGGAACAATCGGTAAGTTTGTAATCTTGAACCAAAGGATAGAGGGAGAAGCACGAGTAAAACTGTCAGCACTTGTTAACCTCTCTCTTTCAAAGACGATGCAATGAGTCCATTCACAGTTAGAAACAATATTTTCATTTTCTAAATTTATTTTTAACACAAACTAACACAGCCTTGTTCTATTTCGTTCTCATTCTAGATTCCTTTATTGAAACTTGTCCAAGTAACATGGTTTTCAAGAATTGTTCCTGCCAAACGTCATGTGCGAACCCGGATGTCTGTGAGGATACTTGTAGCGCAGAGGATGACGAGTCTTGTATCTGTCCGGAAGGATTTTTCATCAAAGGTGATACATGTGTACTCCCTCAAGCATGCGGCTGCTACTTAACAGGAAGAGGTGTTATTCCGGTAAGCCATTGTTTAATCGCTTTATATAAGAGGTGCGAGGGGGGATGGGGATGGGTGAGGGGAGGGGAGGTGGGGAGGGGAGGGGATTGGGCATTGAAATCACAGCAGTCAGCATGTAAACTAAAGTCTTGTTGAAGTACAGCTATAAACAGGCTTTATCACATAGTTTAGTTATTATAAACATTGAATCACAAAGTTGACAGTTTTAAAAGCCCTGACTGTGTTTGCATGATGTTCATATTTTTACTACGTTTTCTTATCAGGACGGTGGTAGCTACGTCAACGATGACTGTACAGAACGTTGTTCATGCGAGTCAGGTACCTTGATATGCGATTCCAGCTTCAGATGCGATGCCAATGCCGTTTGTGAGGAGCAAAGCGATACATTTGGATGCCGCTGCCGAGAGGGATTCGAAGGAGATGGAGAAAGTTGTACCCGTAATGAATTTACCGATTGTCATGATGTATATACATCTGGTTTAAGAAATGATGGCGTGTACAACATCAAACCAGCTGGTTGGCCTGGATCGGAATTTGAAGTCTACTGTGAGATGTCCAACGGAGGCGGTTGGACAGTAAGACCTAATATTGGCTTTTAAAAGAAGAGTTGCAGGGGGAGAGGGACGGAGAGAGGACATCCCAGAATGCTTTTGCAAGCATTTTCCTTCTTAACCCGAAGGAGTAAGAAAAAATATAGGTGTCTTATTAGGTGATATAGATATCGAAATGGGCGCACTTTTTTCAAATGTAGGTTCTCGGCAGTTCTTTACATGGCAACATTTGAAACATAGCATCAATGGACTGATTTCATACGTCTTCGTCTGATGATTGTATGCATCCTAGCTAATTACGGTCATTCGCAACAGTTTGTTTTCAAAGAAATCCACAAGTCAAGTTGTTGCGTAACCGGATCATCTGATATGACACATGGCCGATGACAAAGGTTTATTTTTCATTGTATTATTTCCCTCTTTCAGGTATTTCAGAGACGTCAGGATGGTTCTGTTGATTTTTACCGCACCTGGGACAGCTACAAGACTGGGTTTCCCAATACAGCGACTGGAGAATTATGGCTAGGAAATGAAAAACTATATCACCTGACGAATCAAAAGAGCTATAAAATGCGCATTGATTTGGTAAACCAGGATGGTGTTTCATATAATCTCAACTATGACGCATTTCGCATCAACAACGAAGCGAACAATTACAGATTAGAAACCCTTGGTAGCTTTACCGGTAATACAGGTGAGTGGATGGTAACATCTGCACTTTAAGTACTGCTGCTGATATTTGTTCCAACAAATAACTGTTAATGATGATACATACATAATATCTATCAATGACTTCTTTTCTTAATTCTTTGCGTCTCTTCAGTTACTTAGAAGAAATCATTTCATATTCATTGATGGATGTTAAAAATTGATAAATTCAACTAATGTCTGAATGATGACCTGTATACAATATTAAACCATAGAAACTTTCTTGCTTAAAGTTATTCAAACCACTAGTTGCTTGAAGACTTCGTTGTTTTTATTATTTGATCAAGTTTAGCGATTCTGACCAGTTGCGTTATTGCATATATTATGAATAGATATATAGACTAATAAACTTTGATCAAGTTTAGCGATTCTGACCAGTTGCGTTATTGCATATATTATTAATAGATATATAGACTTTTTTTTTAGTCTCTGAAGAAGATCCTGCTAGGATCGAAACGTCAGGCCAACTTACTTTTACACATTCTATTACACAGGCTCTCTAGTGGATAAGCAGTTTGCTAACAGTTTTATTTTATTTTGAATAGATATATAGTTAGTTAAAGAATCAGCAACCCAACCGTCATCAATAGCCTCTACGTAGAGCTGGATATGAACTCTAAACCACTTACAAATAATAAAAATGTACCTTCCGAAAGACTAGTACCAAGGATTCCGTCATACACGAGATTTGACATCAAATATTCATACCTAAAGTTGGCGAAAATTTTTCTTTAAATTTTGAGATGTTATTTGCAGTTAAAACATTACTCAGTTGTTTCAAAATATGTCAGACTATAATTATTAGGGTTATTATGTACGCAGCACATACGAAGAGCGTTCGTTCATTCTCTCACCAGTTTTTTCAGCCCCCCCCCCTGTTTTGTACATTAACCTTCATGTAGCCTACATAGGCCATGTACGATACTCATTATAACGCCATAGTTGTCATTGTTGTCATAAAAGAGTTGCTCGTAGACTCGACAGCATGTAAACATTTCTTGATTTTTTCCAGTAACACTACTTTCAGGAACAGATAAATATACATGTATAAAGGACACATAACAACTGACATCAGTGCATAATTGATTTTGTATATATGTGATATAAAATGGATACAAAATTATGAAATTGTAGAACTCAAAAATACCCCAACTTCATTTAAGAGAATGCAGTTCCATTTTCGTAGGTTAATTTTGAATCGTTTGTACACTAATAATAGTACTCCAAGTTAACTGTTGCTAACTCCTTGCAGTGGCCCTATGATATTAGTGAAATCTAGGCTAGATATGACTTGGATTTACATTTTAATTTTATCAATTTAGTTCGTTACTATATTAAGCCAAAGTCACTCGACTTCATTTAAAGCATATAACAAATCATTTTTAATATAGTGGATACAAACAATTGATTTCGGAGCTTTTTTTTTAAAGGCCAAAATTTAGTTAGAATCAATCACCTTAAGATACACGAACGAATGATGTAACAAATATAAACATCATTAATGCATTGGATATGATACCTTTAAGAATGAATATTCAACAGCATATATCACAAAATCTGACAAACATAGATACAGCACAGCATGCACACAAGAACAATGCGTTGCATTCGGTTTAATAACAAAAAAGGGGGGCTACCGTAGAAAACCGTCCAATAATTTAACGTAGGACGTAACCACTGTAAAAGTCATATATTATAGAAGACGGCAAAATGTCGAAGAGAATTGCGGAGAAACAATGCCGATGTAACATGTAGCCTACCGTTACAAACCTAACGTGACGTTGGTTTCTCTTTCTCTAGGGTACGACTACATGGATCATCACCGAGGGAGTGACTTCTCAACACACGACGACGACAACGATGCTTATTATTACAACTGTGCATCTTATTATCACGGCGCCTGGTGGTACAATTACTGCTATTCTGCAAACCTCAACGGGGACTACAGCAGCAGCAGTTATACTGGTGTCGCTCTTTACAATTATGACACTTATACTTATACTGAATACAGTCTCAGATTTACGGAGATGAAAATACGACCTGTCTAACCATCAAATGGTCTATAGAAAAGAAATTGTATAGGTCTTCCCGGCTTATACTGTAAAGATCTGCATTGGAAATATTAGACATATAACACTAAATAGACTCTAAGACTGGTCGATATTGACGTTTAAAGAAAATTGTATATTCATCCATTAAAACTTGAAAAAGAGGTGCAAACCAGTGACGGTCGGTTGTTTGCAACTTCGCCTTCCTTCCGTCTTTATCTAAAGATTTGGATGAACAATCCGGAAAGTTCAACTACACACAGGCAATTGCTATTGACCTTCAAAGAAAATTGGTTTTGGACTTCTACGAGAGGAAAGAACGATTTTTTTATTCACTTTTCGTTAGTTTCCCTACAACAGAAGAGCATAGTTGATACCAAGTTATTTGTTTAAAATTAAAAATCCAATTTGCTTCCATCTGAATGTAGTTTTTAATTTTAATAAAAAAGGGCCCGTGGTTTAATCATTGGTTTTGTGTGGACGAATATATATCGAAACAAGTATACAATAATAATAATACAATAATTATTTCTTAGTGCTTTTGTTTTTCTTGTTTGTTGTGACTACTGAGTAACTTAAAACTCTATTTTTCTAGTAATATTAAACATCTTTGATTAAAACTATTCGTTTACTTTGAAAAGTGAATGATTGCCTACTGAGGTATTCTCGAAGAGCTATGCACAGGCCTGAACCGCTTAACACAAAGACGATTTTAAACAGAAAACTCTTTCCAATAGACTGATGGGCTAGACTTAAAGCAGGGTCTATAAAAACCAAAGAATAGACTAGTTTTTCAGATCGGTCGGCCATTATCTCTGTGACCCTCTGGATACCCGAAATTACATGCCAAGCCCAACATAAAAGAAAAAAATAGCAGATCGATACATAACTATTTTACTTCTATACAGACTATACTTATGTATATATCATTTTCAAAACATTTTCTGCTTTGACGATGAAATTACGTATATAAGCTACCTTCCCTTCACCCGATTAGTGGCCATATCAGGCGCGTATCCAGGGGTGGGGGCGTTGGGGGCGCGCCCCGGGTAAGAAAACA
The DNA here is from genome assembly GCA_020650975.1 of Apostichopus californicus. NCBI lineage: Eukaryota > Metazoa > Echinodermata > Holothuroidea > Aspidochirotida > Stichopodidae > Apostichopus > Apostichopus californicus. Next base: position 4,861 of record JAIPMN010040919.1, read on the forward strand.
ATGAGAGATAAAAAAGAGAGAAGAAAAAAAGGGAAAAAAGTGGAGGAAGGAGAGGAAGGAAAGGGGAGAGAAAAAGAAGAAAGAGAGAAAAAGGAGAAAAAGAGGGAGTAGAAGAAAAACGCCAAGACACCGGGAAGAGAAAGAGGAACAGTGACATAATTGCCAGTGACGGATCGAGGATTTCGGAAGGGGCGTGCGCCTCACCCTACCCCTTACACCGACAACTCCATTTTTGACGTTTCCATTTTCCTCACTCACTAATGTATATTTATACTATATATGGTCTATAACCTTCAATTGTTCAAAAATTTCTCAAAAAGGAGGGGAACCCCTCCCCATATCAATCGCAAAATGTACTCCCCCTTGCAAATTCCTGGCTACGTCGCTGTACTCGTGCAATTTTGACCAGTCTGTTAGGGGTTGAAGGAGGTGTTTTATACTGGTTGTCCATAGATGAAATTTTGGGCAACATTATGGGTATGTTTTGAAGTGAATTTATTCACGAGAATTGTGAATTTTCAAATTCTGAACAAATGATTGGCTTAAAACCTCGGAAAGTGGGGCTGTCGGGTATTGTGGGCCGCGACGTAGAACCACCTACAAAAGCAATGATCCACATGAGATGCGATGAGGTCGAACACGGTGTGTGACTGGTGACAATCTTCAAAAAGGTTATGGATGGGGAAAAAAAACTATTGGGAAATAATTGGTTCTTCAGGCAAAAGTGAACATCTGGTTGGTCATTTTCAAGCCCGAGAAGTGCCATTTCCGCCCGGGTTACAAAATCCTGGATACGCGCCTGCATATAGTGGGTTCCTGGACCAACACGACGATACGGCATACATGCCATGCTCTCGGCTCGTGCATGTGGCGTCATCTGGCATTACTCGCATTTTGTGCCAACCCCCATGATACTCTCTTATTTGATTGCCCATCACACCCCTCCCACATTTCCAAGTTTCTCGCAACGCCCTTACCGCAATTGTGTCAAAAATAACAACCAGTGTGCTTCGGTTTATTTCCTGGTATATGAATTGAATGTTCTTGGTGTTCAAGTAATCCAGCCTATTGGAGCAGACTTTACAGAAGAATGTTAGCTGTAATGACGTCCCAAACCACCTACATTGATCCATTTCTTGAAGTAATGGAGGGTGGAAGCCAGTCAAACTAGGGTAGTTTCAATGAATCGTATACCAAGTTAGAAACAAAATACTGAGATGGGTTTTCAACCAACAGAGTGAAAGAATTTCTCTTTAAGCTCTCTAAGATAAACCTGCCAAGTCCTAGAAAACTGTTATGCGTTCGATCAGTACTATATTGGAGGGCTTCGACGTACTTACAATTACAATTCACCAATTTCTTGGCTCTATTTCTTTATTTCAAAGTTGTATTACATATATGCAACCTGAATATAACCCCGTGATATGTCAGATACAACAGTGAAAAAATAGTAAGGTCACATCATAGCACATGTAACGAATAGGCAGTTCTATAACCAGCCGAGTCATAGTAAAATGCCTTGCGTTTTGATCAGTACTATATTGGAGGTCTTCGATTAGCTTACAATTATTACAATTCATCTTTTTCTTGGCTCAATATATGAATTCAGATCCGTTTCGTATCACCAAGTTAAAAAATATCCACAGAGGTTGTTTATTTTGATTTGCTGTATTGCAATGTTTACTTATTGAAGCCTCCATAAATTTGACACGTTGTTCCACCAATCACGATTACGCACTTAGACTGACGTCATATCGAACTGTACATCCACGTTCATGAAACGTTTATGACTCTAACCATGGGAGTTGGAACTTGAAGGTGATCAGATTTAGGAAGGGTATTGTTTCTCTCTACAATTAAATAGGGCCAGGGAGCCGAAAGACTTCTTGCAGCTAACTGGTCGGGCTGGATCAGTAATGATATATATTTATATATATTGGTTGAGTGGGTTGGATTGGTTGCTCTTAACACTACACTAATGAAACGTATACTATTTGGAAAAAAAATGCATTAAAAGTAGATAATAGTCGCGCATGCCTTACTTAAACATGTAACATGGCAGATTTAATCAACATAATGCATTTTCTTTTACGTCATTGACTCAATACTCTTATTTCAATCAACAATCGAGAGGGTTGGCGACTATAAGCTGCTTGAAATACTAGTGGTTGTAGCTCTAACTATAAAGGTATAATATCATTGCATGTTTTAGGAAATGGACCCAATAATCCTTTTGGACCTTGCGGTGCAAGCGATGTGAACATCTCACGCAAATGAATTAGAAATACCTATTTGGTTTGCTTGGTCTTAAATTTTAAATTTAAAGGAAAATCCCGGTGATTGAAATAAATTAGGTAAAAGCAACTGCTGGAAATGTTTACATCAAAGTGGTCAAAATCACATTCTCATCGAAATAGTTATGTCGTAATTATGGCATTTTCAAATTGGGTGATATTATGTAAATGCATGTAGCACTATAGCAGAGTAAATGATGTTACCACGGCAACTACGCAGAAATGTTTATTGTTTTGCTTATCGTAATTAAGCACTTTTTATCACATATAAGAATATAATATTGCAAGCAGAATTTGCTTTGTGATAGTTTTTAAATATATTGAAACACTGAAAGTTAAGCAAATATTACAAATGTATCAATTTTCAACTTGGATAAAGCAACAAAAAGATTGCAGTGGAAAAGTGACTTAGCTTCTGAAGAATATTAGCCTTAATGACGTCCCAGACCACGTCACTTACATTACTTGGAGTAATAGACGGTGGAAGTCAGTCAAAATAGGTTAGTTTCAATTAATCATATGCCGAGTTAGTAACAAAATATTGAGATGGATTTTCAACTAACAGAGTGGAAGATTTTCTCTTGAAGCTCTCCAATTAAGATAAGAGTTACATCCTCTGCAACCGGCAAAGCTTATCGATTTAACGATAACGTCACCTATCAAACACTGATACTTGAGGTTATGATTATCCTTTATTCATTACTCTGATTTTTTTTTGACAGAGATAACTATCTGTTCTATTTTTTAATATTTGTGCGTGTGTGTGTTATAGAATTTCGAACTTCTGATACAGGCCTGAAAGGAACAACTTCAATTGTTAACAATATAATCATTATATGATATAGCTGCTAAAACTGAATGTGTTCCATTAACATTTTTCTCTAATTTGTTCTTTTAGTTCTATTTCAAACGATACACTATAGTCTGCTGTTGCGCAATCGACCGCTGTGATGTTACTAATATAATCACCCGGGTTAAACATATAAAGTGTGTAGGGCTTCATTTGAGTACAAGAATTTACAACTTTAATTTAAGTGTCTATAAGTGATGATTGGGTTGAACCTTTCATCTTAGCCAAAACCGGTTATTCTATGTTCCAAAACTTTTGTTACAGAGCAGATATATGTTTCGCGGACTGACACCTACGATGTTGATCGCATCGTGCTGAACTTGTGGCCTCACAGTCTGAGTGTGTTACTGAGAATTTGTTGTCCCTCCACCACCCCCCCCCCCAAAAAAAAAGACATCATTGCTTTAGGCAAAAATACACGAAGTGAGCAGAACTGAACACACGGTTGTGGCATTTATACATCAATCATTATACAGCCTGGGCGTATATCTGAGAACTTGTTGTCCAAAAAAAAATTACACAACATTGCGTTAGATAGAGTCACACGAAATGAGAAGAACTGAATACAGTATTGTGGTTTTGATACATTTAGAATACGACAAATCAAACCTATGTCAGTGATGGACTGTATAAGCTACAGTGAGATGCGTGTATTCGTCTATCAGCAGAAACTGTGTAAACAGCTGGAAAGGTGTGGCTATAGGCCAATTATCACGTGACATATTATATAGTCACGAATACCTACGCGATTGTTCTCTACAAACCATTTTCTCACCATGACACGTTTTCAAATACAAGTATCATGTAATGTTTTTACGAAAATTTATATTAAATTTACTCTGTAAAACCTCTCTTAAATCCCTCATAGTTATACCCTGGATTTATCACCCAGACTTTATGGCATACCTGGGAGTTATTTCCTTGACCAGTTCAGATCCCCCCCCCCCCTATTTTTGAACGTGATCAACTTAAACGTTCCAAAACAATGACAATTATTCTGATGTCAGGTTGTCTTTCTCGGCGGCAAGCATGTAGGCGGAGCTAAGAGAAAACTGCTTGTGATTGGTTACTTGGAGCGATCTGTTAATTAATACCGTAGGGAAGTGATTAATCCCACTATATCCCATAGTATCCCATAATAGTATTATCCCTAGTTAAGCTTGAGATTTTTGATGATGAAATAAGAAGCCCCGAGCTAACTTGCCGGCAGTTTTATATCGTGATGATTTCAACAATAAATTGAGAACAGAAAATAGAAGAAATCAGCAAAATTAAAGTGGAATCGTTCATGTTTTTTCTTGAAGTGATCGAAGTACCATTTTGAACGCATTACCCGTCAAACATTTTATTAACCGGTGCTGTGGCCGAGTGGATAAAGGCGGTGGCATTTGAAGCAATGAGGCTTAGCAATCGGGAGGTTCGGGGTTCGATTCCCGGCCGGGTCATAGTAAGGTGGGTTTTCATCCAAGAGCAATCTACGGTTTTCCCATCTGACTTTCTAAATTGTAAAGATTCCAAATTTGAGTTAAAATGTTGAATTGGAAGCCACCCGACGTGTAAGTTGTAATCCATAAGCCCTTGCGGGTTTATTTGTGGTGATTATTATTATTATTATGATTATTAACCTTAGAGGCAAGATCCTTATTTTTTACCGGCCTCTTCCACACTCTACCGGAAGACCCACGATCCCGTATTGTGACACTAAATAGTGAGTATAAAGTCACAAACAGGATCACTGTTAGAAATTTCGGATTAATAAAAACTTCGTTACTTTATATAAATTTGATCTCTTAAAATAGGTAGTATAGACAGCTTATCAAAATCAGCACAAACACTGCTACAAGGCAGATGACTCCAACATAATCGTCCTAACAAAGACCCGTAAAAACACAACTTATTCTTGTTTCTCATAATATAAAGTATTTCATAAACACGTACATGGGTATATGTTCTAATGCATCATATATATTGTCGAGATAGAAAAAGCTTTGCAGTAGTTTAGGTTTATACATTAATAACCAACAGTTCTAAAGGTTAACATCATGTCACTTGAAAATTGATGCCACCTGTTGGGCAAGATTTCTTGATGTGTATTTAAAGCATCCGTACACCTACGAAATAATATGCTATTGTTACATGGTGGTGAGGAAAACATTAGAAATTATGGCACCGTAAAAAGGCTATCAAAATGGTATAAAATTTTAAAAATTTAAATGAACTGGCTACCGCTTTAAAACACAAAAATTCGATTAATGAAAAAACAGACAGAAACTTATATAGACCAAACGAAATCAAACAGTTACCATACATGACAACGTACTTGAGTACTCAACGAGTTAAAATAAGTTTCAAGTTGGCCTCGGTAGATTTGTGACGTTTCACTGTGTGGGTTGTTTTCTTACAATTTATTTCCACCAAAAGTGTTACTGTCTGTCATTTCCATCTATTGCAACGAGACCATCAAAGTGTACAAAAGTCACAATGGAGCAGTTTCATCTCTACAGTATCATTTTAAAAGTCACCATTTTTGCATCGATAGCTCTAAATGCAGCGAACTCTCAAGAATTGGTAAGTCCGAAATTGTTCTCAATTTTTCCTTCATCTTTTAGCTGATAATTCAGCTTTGAAATTTCGTGAAGTTATGGAATACATTTGTAACCTTTTTTACCCTCCATCTTTGTTTTATATTCTGTTTGCTTCAATCGATTAATTTTTTGGAAACATCAATAGCAGAAAAGTTCTACTCTAATTGACAGACTTGCTGTTAGATTTCTGGCTTTCATTTTGAACAGAAATCATTATTCCAGATTTCTTAAGAACAAGAACATTTGTTTTGTCCTTTATATTTCTTTCATAACTTACCACTCAAACTTGCATACGTTTTTAAATAATAATTCTTGCTATCACCCCCTTGCATTCCTTTCTATTTTTGAAGTAGTTGTCAAAATTACAAGCTGCATATTCATAATTGTTCTTTACTACTCAGTTTATCTGTTCGTTAACTTCAAACTTTCCAAATTGTTACCAAACTGTAAACGGTTTACCTGCACCTTCTTCTATAGACTAACTTTATTCGATATAGTTGCACACACTATTTTTTCTACTTTAGATTCGAGTAATATTCTGTACCTTTTTGTCTATTTTCATTCAAAACTTGTATCCACAATCTATCGTTTATTTTAGATTATATTATATTAATGTCAGTTCCTATATTTCTCTAATTCCTCTCGTCAACATCAACCTTATCACATTTTTCTTACTTTTAGGGTATTTAGAATTTCAAATATTAAATGTGTTACGTCTATACGCCTTAATAGAAAATAAAGACAAACATTTTGCGGTTTACAAAGCTGTAGAGTATTTAGTACTCAAAATATGGTTGCAATTAATCAAACTTTCGTGTATTAATTATTTGTTAAACTGAACAACAACAAAATGAAACAGCAAATTCCATTTCCCCCAATCCTGCTTCGTGACTTGAAAGGAAACTTAATTCGTCTAGCGAATGAACTACATTTGGTGGGGGGTTTAATATCAAATTTAATAGTATGATTTATCATAATCCCCTCAAAATTCAAAGTACAGTTTGTTAGGCACGACGTAAACAAAGTAAATACTAGTACATATATATTTCTTTCTTGTTTGCTCTTTCTTTTTTAAATCTATTTATAAAACTGGTTTCATTCAGTTTATAGGTTTTACGTTAGCAATTAAATTTAACTCCTGTCTCGGCGGATCACATCCTTCAATTATTTTGAAAAAATCCTTGATTAATTCAGGGAAAACGCTAGTAGAATAAACTAACGTAGCAATCTCGTATATATACAACGATGTTGCAACTTTTTTATTCTTTATATTCTTTGTATCGAAATGTAGACATTGGTGAAGAAATATATTTCTTCTTTGTGACTTTTCAATATCTTTAGAAAATCATAGTTTCTTAGAATAATCCAAAAGTCGAAAACATTTGGTAAGAGTGTAAATTAAAAATTATGGTCACATTTTCTCAATGAGATCAAATGTTCTAACTAATTAAGCTAATTATTATTTCTTACTATTTCAGGCATATTCAAATTTGCACAAAAAAAAACAGAGATAGTTTTAAACTTTATAAAGTTATGCTCTCCATAAATACCAAAAAAAAAATTCAGGGATGTCTACATCCATACTTGAGAAGTAAAAAGAGAAAGAGAGAGGAAGATGTGAAATAGTTTCGACTTTATTCTTATAAAACCAACTAACTGATTTATTCAAGCTTAATTGTAATATCTATTTTACATGAACGAAACGTAGCTGCCATTACAGACAGGGAAAAACAAGAGATGGCCAAACAAAAATTATTCTCGTAATTTGAGACTAGATTCATATCTAAATCGTTTATTTTGATGAATATTTTCGGTGAGTGTCCCTCTACTCACAATGTAAAACCTGTAAAATGCTTTAGAATATAACTACTTGTGTGGGAGAAAACAGTTTAGCAATATTAAACCTTTCGCAGTACCAAGTTTGACTAAGTTTCTGAACTATTTTATTGATTTATTTATTGATCTTGATAACGCTTTCCTTGTAAGTTGAGTCTTATCGGATAAAGTTTTTTCTCCTGTTGATGTTTGGAACCCTCGTCTAGCATATAGCATGCATACAATTTATAGGCGTTGTAAGATAGAGGAACAGTAATGATAAATCTGAATTTAAAAAAAAATTCTAAGTCTAAAGAAAAACATTCGAAATATCTGAAATCGAAATTTGTTAAAATCTGCAACTGTTTGTCCCATTCTCATTTCCCCACATTCTGTCGTATTTTCGTTAAAGTCTTTGTTTGGTCGAAAGTATTTTCATTCAGAGTCCCCATTTTGTTATTTTCTGGGGTAATGTAATCAATTCATTGTACCTGTATTTCATCGAGAATGTCAAGTAGACTACAGATTGCTTTACATACTCAGTCCTTTTTATTAATATATCTTGTTGGTGCAGGGTGATAACTTAGAGCATATTGACATATTTTAAAACCATGTTAACTTCTAAGTACTCCTTAGCTGTGAAGTTTTATTAACATCATGATGACGTAAAAACGCATGAAAATATTAACATATCAGCAATTTTAGCAAACGTTTTACGGCATATATTCTTTTTAATAACTCAAAAAAGAGAAAAAGAGAAATTAAAAAAAAACATTGCCGTTTTTTATTCGAAAAAGTTGAAAGTGTGTGTCATTCACATTTCTTATTTGATCGAAATACAGCCATACTTTCGATTACCGTATTTCGAAGATGCTTTCCGACATTTCCTTTCAGTAATATAAACTAAATAAACCTGAATGAATTTTCTGCATCCATTAAAATGAACACACAACTTCACAATGATGGTTTAATTTAGTTACTTATGCTATAAATTGTAATTCCTAGTAGTTTGGTGGTTGAATGCTTCCATTTTTAAAAAGCGTTATTCTTGACAAAGATAATGTCTGTCCTCCTTTAAATGAGCGGATTATGACTCAGACCAGCAAGTGATTACATCTATTTCATTAAACCATATTTAACGATGCATATCTACCCATCACCTTCAATTTTCTCTTCAACCCAAGTTATCATACCTTCAAAAAGTATTTCAACCTCGCATGTCATTTTTCTCTCCATATCGTTTATCGCAGGAGTTTAATATGACTCTATACGAAATATCTGAGTAAACGTACTCGAGAAAATCCTCATTATAAATGTTAATATTTTATCTTCCCATTTAATAATTGAAAATATCGATGCTTGATTACTCGAAAATTTACTTGTTGTAGGTAATTATTTACATATCACTCACCCCATTCACCTTATACTTAAGAAGATTGTCTCCTTCTAAATGTTCCGTCTTTTCTACGTTCATATTTATTTCTAGTTACTTACAGCAGAAATTTTCCAACTGTACCAGTGTGTACAGACGTTTAGTTTCAATCATAAAGAGTGACAAAATAGCTTTTTAAATAGCCGGCAGCCCCCCCCCCCCACTTCTCAGTATTAATATTCAAACATTAAATTCATTCAGAGGAATATCTTACAAATATTTTTCCGTATTAACTGTTCCCGACTACCTATATATATACATTATCATGCGGTATGCTGAGGTTGGTCACTAGATATACTGGCAAATTCTATCCCGATCCTTTAAATTAGTTGTTCCGATAACATTACAACATTTAAAAAGTGTTTGTAAGTGAGAGAAAAGATGTTAAAAACTGCCTATCTGAACTGTTAAATGAATTGTAAATTGAAAGTGGTAATTTTGACGTAATATTACTGTTGCACGCCGTCCGTATATTTTAGCAATTTTTGAATGCTAAAATAACACGAGAGCGTTATATAGCATGTGCATTCATTGTCATCACGTTCACAACCCGTTCTGTAAAGTAACTGGAGATTATTGAAGTAGATGTACCGTACCGTTATACCTTTTAAATTAACATTCACCATAGCAGTGAGAATGCCACTTTAATTGCTTAAGGTTATTCAAGAATAAACGTGCACTGGATATAATGACTCGATGTCCAATAATTAACCTTTGTGTGAATTTACAATATTACACTTATGCCTGTTTTGTGTCAATTAAAATACATCGGGACACTGTCCAATTTACATATTCATAGTGAAGGTGTTACCAAACTTTTGTGGGTTACATTCCCGCTATGTAATGTCGGTGCCTAATTATGAACATAATTTATGAAATGATGTGTTTGTTGCTTGAAAACTGTACTTGTTTGTGCTAAAACTAAAGTGACAGTGTTCACTGTTATCTTCAGTACACAAAATCGTAATATCTAACTGACTTGACTCCGAAACATTTATAAAACAGCACTTCGTGTAATAATTATGTGCTTCACATTGGACAGTGGTATTCATTGCCCAGTGATGAAGTAAGCACATAATTAGTCAAAAATCATCTGATAACAGGAAGAAACGTTTACATGAGAGGAGCTTTTCTTGAACTGAATTCTAACGACGTGATTCTACGGTTCGAAAGTACCCGTTAAAAAAGCGTCGCACCGTTTTCCCCCCAAAATAAGCTGCTGTTAAATTACATCTGGCAGCCGGTATGTTACCGTCAACAGTTTTAACAGCACTTGTCGGTAAAATATAAAAGTCAGAGGGCCTGACGTTTCGATCCTAGCAGGATCTTCTTTAGAAGCTTATGGAAACCAAAACAAACTAAGGACCAATGAAAATGAAAAAAGTCTCTCGTCAATTGTTTTACAGTGGTTGGTATACAGAGAAACAGCTTGATGTTCCCACAGGTGATTGTGCCAATAATTGTGAAATAATTCTGGTTATACCGACGACAAGAGAATTACACGTTAACTTATCACGATAAAATGAGCTGTATGATTTTTATATGAAAAGGGTTATCTTTTCAGAATTTAGCTATAAAACATGATAAAATAATTCTTTCTTAATATATATAGCTATTAATATTATCATTCGAATATCAACGAAATAATTTGCAGCGTACCGGTTGAAGTTGAATATTTATCTCATGCCTTTTTTGCTTTTTTCCCCGGTTTTTTTTGCAAGTTCGAATTTATTTCTTGTTCCTACAGAATGCATTCATCGCTACTCGTGTATAAATTGAAACAACTTGATCAAAAGCGCACTTAAAATCCATATAAGTGATCAGTTTGGAGTAAAGAATCGTTATAATACTGACAGACTGAAGAAAAGGAATGTCAGCATTTTTTTCTGTTGTCAGTAATAGCTTAAAAAATGCAAACATTAAATTACATATGTTATGATATTTTTCTTTAATGTAGATTTATGTCCTTTTATCCTGATAGATACAGTATATATATTATTACGTATTGGTATCAAGCTGAAATATCAAGCTCTGTCCTGAGTATATACTTTCATTTAGCTGGTCCGTCAACCATTACAGAAATCTTAACAGTTTATTGTTTTAAGTGGTCGTTATAGCGTAAAATTTGGCCTCACGTCAAAACGATTTGGTGCCAGTTCGAATTAAATCTGCTAGATATTCTTAAATTGGCAACATGTGAATTACACCAAAGCTTATTGGGATAAAAGTGAGGTTAGAGTAACAAATTTCGTTACAAA
>JAIPMN010040922.1:7081-22169 GCA_020650975.1 Apostichopus californicus
TAGTCAAGCTTCTGACTTTTGTTGTCTTTGTAGAAGTGGATCGTCAAGAGGTGTAGTTCGGAAGTATTGATTTAGCTGGATATTGTTTTGATTGGAATACAGGAAGTGTCTTACTTGTTTTCTTTCCGTTTGTTATTAAAGGAAATTAAAGAAGCCAGAGAAGATCTGACAAGAAAAGGATTTAAATTTTCTTGATGTCATAACTCGCTGTGATAGACATAGACTATTAATTCATTGGATTGCTGGGTCCATTGATTTGTTGCTGGTCCTATGTTTGGATTCACAAGGCCAACTTTGGATACATGCAGCTGTGGATGATTCTATTTACCACCATATGGTTCAAGGATATTCTAACTTTCAAACTGTGCTTTTAATTTTATGCAAGCTTTTTCGTTTCCTCAACGTAATTATTCGTATTTGGTGGATCATAGAATTGAATGCATCTCATTCCATTTTAAAGCTAACCCGTGTTATTTATCGGGTAATCAGGTTTGCCTCCCAAACATGCTGTCAAGAACAACAGTAGTCACCTGGACCCCTGATACAAGCAGGGGAAGGGGGTGGAGGGGGAAGGGTGGTAGAGGGGTGGTCCCACCATATGTTTTGCAGATCACTTAACATTAGTGATTCTTCCTCCCCCAACCATTCCACTCAACTTCAAAACTTATATTGGCATCCATGCCACTTGCTGTCAGAGATTTTACACCATGTCCCCAGACAAATTAATATGTCTCAAACAAAAATACTAATGCTAATTTGTGATGATAATTTTGAGCTGCAAAAGAATCTCTTTACAAAGCTTTAACTAATCTCTGGCAGGCTATGTTTCTGACAGTACAGGCGCGGATCCAGGGGGGGGTCCAGGGGGTCCGGACCCCCCCTGCTCTTGGCCAAAAAAAAAAAAAAAAAAAAAAAAAAAAAGAGAGAAAAAAAGAGAGGGAGAAAAAAATAATTAAATTAAACGCCAATTTTAAACATGTAGGACGTCAGAAGGGCAGTTATCCTTACAAGTCAGCCAGGTGTGTCTTTTCCGTCAAATGAACTATAGTGTGCACGCGTGCTACACGTGCCAAAAATGCCTAAAAATCTCAATTTTCAGACCGAAAAGTTTCAAAATGGAGGTGGTGTTCGAATTTTTTTGGGCGGTGAGGTGGCAGAGCGGTAGGCTGCATAGGATGCGCCAACGAATTCTTCATGAGACTGAGTAGTTTCAAAACTGAGTAGTTTTTTTCTTATCAATTGAGAAATTGCAGACATGATATCCATTTTTCAGGCTACAGTAGGTACATGCAGCTTAGAATACTCGGGAAGTGCCGTTTCCGGCCATCTGGGGGGTTTGTAAAGCCAAAAATTTTCTGGTACGCTCCGCGCCAACCGATGGTGGCGCTCCGCTTAGATAGTCTTACGTTCAGGCGCGGCTGGACCAGTCAGACCCCCCCTGTCAAAAATCCTGCATCCGCCCCTGCAGTACGTTATGACTTTACAAGTGATCACTATAGCCCTAAAATTGTTGTGTGCTAAAAACTGCTAAACTGTTTTCAAAATTTCTTCTTGCCGGAATTTTGCTTTCCAAATCATGGTTATAAAGAAGTTTTAGATGAGACAATGAGATGCTTCTCTGTGGGTTAATATATTTTAAAGGTTAGCAGTAAATGCATTTTCTGAACTTTCATGTCTTATCAATATTGTGACTTTCCAGCAGATGTCCTAAGAATTAAGGAAATATTCAACTGTTCTCAAGTATGGTTTACATGAAACATATTCTTCGCTACGCAAAAGTAGATTTGATCGAAGCAGTCTTCTTGAGCAATACGTTGTAAATTATACTTGTGGGGAGTTCTTTCTCACAAATTTTTTTTTTGATTCCACCACTTTGCATTTTATGCTAATTAGAATATCAATTCATCCCAATATGCAGTATCCCATTCCTTTTGCTATTTTTTTTACGATTAAAGCCAATTTGCTGTCATGGCTACCATTAAGGTCAACAATAGCGATGCAGTTTTTACTTCCTGAATTTGTGCCTGCCGTGCTGAACTGCAGGAAGATATGATTTAAATGAACTTTCTGCTTGTTGAGATTATTATCTGTGGTTTAAGCATCAGCCAAACAAAAAAATTCAATGCTGTTAGTGTAAAACATATTTAGTAGGGAATGAGCCAGGTGCTAATAGTTCTATTTTGTTGGTGCAGTTGTGCTTATAATTGCTGAGTACTTTTGGATTTAAGGGTAAGGTCCCTCTTGCCATCCTCCCCTTCCAAACAGGTCTTCTTAGTTTACTTAACTGCTAGGCTGGATAAGTTCTTGATTAGTTAGCATGATGCACAATAGTTAACAATTTAATTAAATCTCCCAAACTTTGTGAGTAATGCTACAGAGAAGGCACAATTTTGTACTTTTGCAAATGTGAAAATAATATGTATATAATAAAGAAAAATATCAGATCATACACAGTCTTTCTTGCATATTTTATTATCTTTTCATTTCTCATGCATACAAGATAAAATACCCATCTGATATCACTAGAAACACCACTTACTGTTTCTCTTTATTATCAAACTGGAAAATGTAAAAAAATACCCATTCTTCAGTTGGTAATCCTTTTGACTGCCCCCGTGGAGGGTGCATTGGTATATACAAATCTCATGTCCAGTAGAGCCAAATCATAACACCTTAGAAAATTGGTTTGAAGTATAGGCAAACCTGATGATGATCATCAAAATTTCAAGTGGCGAGTTAAGCAAATTGTTTGCTACAAACCTGCCCTCCCCCTTTTACATAAGTTACCTTTATATTCACTTCCAAAAGAAACTGTCGATCCCAATGACACAAACATAAATATCTTCTGAATTTCAGTTGAGAATGTAAATGATTTTCCAACGAACCATACCCCTCCTTCCTTCCTTTCCTTCCAACTCCCCCATCCCACCCTTGTTAATACTATAAAGGATATATTATATACACATACTTTCCCATGTGTTACGGTTTGAAAGAAATTGAGTCAATCATGTTATAATAGCAGAAGAATTATTGGTGGGTTTCTTGTTTCATTTGAAGTTCAATGGAGCTCATAAAAAAGCTTACTGTGTGAATTCTACATCAAACAATTTTATGAATAAATTAAAATTACTACAACATGTTGACCAATGTTAGGAACCACAGCTACCAGTCCTGGTGGTATTTTGTACAAACTTTCTATCTTGAGAAATGACACAAATCACAGGCTCATCCATCAAAAGTGACTGGACTAGTTATTGTAACACAGACCATTGGGACAAAACGTAAAAATAAAATAAATAAATAATTAGGCTCCAAATTTTGGCAAGGTTAAATAGAGGTGGATGTCATCCATGGGTGCCTTGTATGAAACAAAACAGATTATTGTGCTTATTAAATAGAAAAAACAATTGATTAACATTAACAGGTCGGGCCTGAATTGAGGAGGTGACATTATTGTCAATGTCCCTCTCAGAGCCTTCTCGATAGTTGGCAAGTGTTTAGAGGTGAATATGTTCAAATCCAGAAAGGCGTAGAACATTATCAGCATCTCTTTTTGCTATATTAAAATCCTTTAAATAAAATCCTATATTAAACTAAGTATTTCTTCAGTATTCATGTGCAAAATTACAAAAATGCCAATATTTCAAAAGTATTTCAAAAGTAGACCACAGAGCGAATGCTTCCTGACTTGGTGTTACAACTATTGGCAATTGCCATATCAGCATCCTTGAAAGGTCACACAAAACCTAGGTACGAAAATAAACTCTGTTCCTGTAAAATATTTCAAAAGAAAAAAGGGGATTACTGTGTATCCACTTACTACTGAAAATAATAATCAAAATATCACTTCACTGAAAAATTGGTTAAATGACCCTGTGATATGGTGAACGTATTAATGAATATATTCATAAATTAAACTTGATTCGATAAACAATAAAGGTAACTATCATAAATTATGTCTAGCATGCTTAATTAAAGATAATGATACACTAGAATATTAATTAGTTAATGATATTGCCCATGTGTATTGCATCAACAAAACAAATCAAGAATTAAGTGAAAGCTGTTGTCCAAATTTAGTTTTCATTCTGGTCACTATTGCCTTGTCCTCCTCACTGGCACTTCCTTCCTCTCCTAAGATGCGATCAAAGACCGCTACCAACTCTGAAAGTCTGTGACAATGTTCCCAGTATGAAGAGTTCTCAAATATCTTGAAAAGCAGAGACAAATTTTCTGTCCTAATCTGTAATGACAGTAGAAAACAAGACAAGTTAATTTTATGATGCACTATGTTTCTCACTTTAAAGACTATAGCTGTAGACATGGACTAACCACTGTTGCCTTGATCATCTGTCAATAACCTGTGTATGTTTCGTGTTGAATGGTTACAAACCGGGCAATGTTTTGTACTTGTTTACAAGGATTTTCTGGTGAAATACAATGTGAAACATATATTGAAGAGAAAACTAATCCACACGATTTGTTGAACACCCCATCCCAATATCTTGCCCCTAACTAGATATATGACTGATTGAATGTGACTGGCTAGACCTTAAACTACTCCAGGAAATTGGATCACAGTATGAGATCTGTGATGTCATCTGGGAAATGCTCTTCAAAACTTTTCTTATGCTTTCATAATTTTCTCGTTAATTTATCCTTGAAACCTGATACATTTAGAATGATTGCTTAGGCTGTCAAAGTTCTTTGTACTTGTTTTTAGAAATGTTCTTTCCGCTGTGGATAAATGACTGACAGGCTATAAAGAGAAAGCAAAGACGTGTTTAGCTGAAATGCCCTGATGACATCATCCTTTCTGCTGTTGCCAGATGCATTTACAAAATATCACAAAATATGAAAAATTCATATCTTTGCAATGAAAACATCTCTGAGGATGTAGTTTTCACCTATAGATTCAGAAAGTGTTAAACAATCAACATTAGCCACCAGGACATCCTGTTATTCCTTCTTGCTAATTTCTTTCAGAAGAATAGAAAACACCAAAATTGGCAGAGGCGGGTACATCATGCTGATAATGTGGTAGAAAGCTAAATATTGTATCAGCAAACGTTGCCCAACAGGCTTAGACCAACAGAATAGATATTGGTATAAATTCCACATTAGAATTAGAGAGCATCGTTAAGGGTATAAAAGAAAGCAAGATTTTCAAATTTACCATCATCTTTAATCATCTGTTGAACATGTGTAAAGTTAGATTTAACTAAAATCAATCCAATGTAGTGAACTTGAAAAACTTGCTCCTTTCTTTTTAACCAAAAATAAATAATTACAAGAAAAAAGTGACAAAAATTGACAGAATTGGATAAACCACAATGATAATATGATAAGAAGCCACACAGCAAGCAGATGACTTAGACCAACAGGACAGATAACAGTAAATCTGCATAATGAATGTACAGTTATGGAAAAATGTTCCAAATATAGATCTAAATGCCCATGATGAATATTGACTCCTAATAACTCAAACTAGTCAAGGAACTACAGCATTGACACTAATTAAATGATTATAACAATAGTGAACTATTATCGTTTAGACATACAAGCTATCCTTTTAAGGTTGCTGATGTAAATATATACATCCTCATCAAAGGTACACCAGACTACACACACAGGTATACCCAACAAGCATTCCTTACTGCACGATATGTGCCATGAAAAACAGGAATTATCTTCTGACTTTTGCAGTAAAATGCAACAGGTTTACATGAAGAAGATTTCAAATCACAACACTCTATTTTGCAAACTGACCTGATTCCCTGGCGAAAGATCAGTCAACTGCCTTACGATGATACCGATCAAAACCTTCATGTCGTTGGTGTAGAATATCTCTGATGTGGTCTGACTTGAAAATACATCCAAGAGAAACTTGATCAGAGAATCGGGTGCATCAGTGACATGATCCAAAATCTTTACAGGATCCACTGAAAAAGGGATGGAGATATGAAAGTAACATGAAAACTGTAGTATATTGATAAAGTTTGTGTATTCTGATGTAGTCTTCCTAGGGTTCTTCGAAACCACCTGTTGGTCTGTTCGCTGACCTTATGACCTACATATCATTTATCATATTGTATATATACACCAATATGTATCAACTTAGATCAGTTCGGCATTTACTCGTTTAGAATAAAGACGTATAAATATAATGTGTTTTGTTTTGCGTGTTCGTTTGGTTAATTAAGTGAGTTAAACCATCCGATACGTCAAAAACCATCATGTATGATGAGTAATATATGTTCTGTTTCAATAGGTCATACTTAAAGATTAACTGGATCATCCGATTATCTCTTAATAGTAGTGTGTGACATATCTGCATCAGTACATGATTTCACAAAGATTAACTGGATCAACTGAAGAGATGGAAATCCAATACAAAATATTATATATAAATAGTAATATCTGAAACATCGGCATCAATCAGTGATCCACAAACATTAATAAGATCCACTGAAAGAGATCTGGGACAAAGCAACAAGAAAACAATTATCTGTGAAGACCAATAGCAGAATATCTCACCCACTTTATAAACACAAAGTATTATCTTGCTCTAAACATACTTGCAGAATCCTCTTGCGATAGAATACACACGCTACATGCAGGTTTATCACAATAAGTTTGTACCACTATTTTTCATTGGGATACACATGAATACTAAATACTGCATCCTATCACAGCACATTTTGGGAGACATCTCTTGCTCACCCTATTGTCTGTGACGTAAACTTATTGATTCATTGATACCATGGAAACATGTCTATCTTACCTCCTCTGTTCACTAGCAGCATGATCTTCTCTGAGAAACTCTTGCAAGGCCTCCCTGTGGCTAACACAGACATTAGTGTATTACTTGCTGGATCTGTTCAAGATAACAAATTTGGAGGAAAAATTTAAATTTCAAGCTCACCAAGTTTCCAATATATTTGAAAGTTGATGTCCACAGTACCCACCTATGCTAAAATCGCTTTCATGAATTTTAATGCTTCAGTTGCAGTGAAGTAATATACCCCACTCATACGTTAAACTAGATACACCAAACTGACAATGACATAAAGACCTTGGCTAGTACCTTGTCTATTATGTTACTCACATCTTGACATTACGGAAAAATGCATGACATCAAGTGTTATTTTCTCTCATTGCACAACACGACTGTAACCACTATAACTGAATTTACTGTAAAACAAAGGTATAGTGATGAGGGGTGGTGTTTGTTGCTGGTACTCTCATGGTTCTGTTTAATCTGTTTCTGTTTGAAATATCTGAGAATATGAAGCACATTATGCTATGTTATAAGTCATATCATTTTGAGGTACTAGATATATCAAATGGGCAAATATGTAACAATCAACCAGAATGACATAGCAAAACCAATAGATTACACACTATATTTTCATGAAATTGCTTTTCCTATTGATTTTGGTTAATTCATTTGATATTGTAACGCTTGGTAGTAAACATAATACATCAGATAGTAGACAAAAATTTACAAAGATTTTAGAGGTCCCATTTTTGCCATAGTTATAGTTATGTCATAGATAAAAGTATCTGGGTGATACAAATGATGGATTTATCATTTAATCATTAATTTTTTAACATTAGTTTGATGCAAGAATAAATGTAGCTCTCTTACTTTATCAATTGATCAATGTTGTCAGTAATGTGGGGTGAGTTGGGTAAAAGCTAACGTACAAGTGCAAAGAGCAATCTTAAGATTAGGGCATCTATCCTCAAATAGCTTTATGAAGTTGCCTTTAACGAAAACGGACTGTTAAATTGGTTAGCCCATCTGCAATACCTTGAAAGTGGAGATTAAATGAGAGGAGAAGATTGACAAAGATATCAGGATTCTGTTCAGCTTCTTCATCGTACGGAGGATCCTCAATGAAGTCAAGTACGAAAGACACAAACTCTGCATTCAGGTGATCTGTGGATTTAAGCGAAACCAAGGGTAACTTGTAGGATGACTAAAATCCATTGTAGTTTCTGCATTTTGTGTTAAATCTGTTTCAATCTCATAGCACCATGATTCATGAATGCAGGATAGAAAATGAATGTAAAAATTTAACTTTTAAATATAGACTTTTAAGCCCAACAACAGAGTCAACAGAAAGGTTAATATAGATCTGTAATGTCAGATCAATTGTCCATACACTGTATATTAATAACAAGGTATCATGTGGTATTAATAGGTACTATAACACATATCAGTTATGTTGAAGGGCACAACCAAACTTGGTGAGAAATGTCTTCTCCTAATTTGTTGAAATGCTTAGTGTAACACTATACCAGGCTGTAAGCATCACAACATTGCAATGTTGGAGTGAGGTACCTTTTCTGTATTCTATTATGATGCTTTCACTTTTCTATACTTTGTCTTCTAGTTCTAGTTTGGATACAGATGACTGTAGTAACTTACCATAATGTGTAATAGGTACCTGCTCTCCAGTAGAGAATAGCATGACACAAAGCAACGAGGAATAACACATCTTCACATAGTTCTCTTTATCCGTCTTCAGATCTCTCGCTAATTCCACGGGTAAGATAGTCCCTAGGAGGTGGGAAATTGCTTTCAGGTCCAAGCCACAGATACCACCAAACACTCGCAGTAGCAACAGCCGAATCGTTAACCTGTGCTCCTAGAGGGCAAAGGTCAACATTCTCGCATAAGTGCATATCATCACATGGATTTCATTTCAGCAACTGGTTCTGTACTGTTATGTAATTTTGCCTTTTTTTTAACTTTGTTATTGCTAACACAGACATACATTTTCCTGTATTGAGTTGCAACCAATAACTTATTTATTGTTAATTTGTTTATTGTGAACTGGCTTGAAATTAGCCTGGAAAAGAATTTGCAAAGATAGGACATATACTGCCCTGCCTGTGCCGTGGCCATATTTAATCAAGAATTCATACTGTAAGTTCTCACCACCATCGAAAGTGTTGTTTTTATAAAGTCTAACACAGTGAACATGAATCAAGGGCGTAGGAACCGGTGGGGCTGGGGGGGTGCCAGCCCCCCCAGTGAAAAATATGGTGGGGCGGAAGTATCATTCCGCCCCCCGCTCCGCAAGTCAGAAAACCCCTTTTTCATTTCCAAATGAGAAAAAAATCTCATTTGGAGCACCAAATTGCATCTAAGGCCAGGTGAAAATGCAAAATTATTTACAAAATGGAGTGGGTGTTGAAGTGTGCTATATTGCACCAAATTGCATCTTAGGCCACCTGGAAATGCAAAAAAATTCCCCTCCCCCAGGCCGGCCGTCAGTCTTCAGCCCCCCCACTCAAAAGTACTTTCCTACGCCACTGACATGAATAATCCATCTCATATGGCCATACATCCACCTGTTTTCAAAACTAACGGCAAAGAAAACAAACTTGCCAACACTTTATACTTCATTGTTTGAACACGAAATATTATCAAATGAATTTAAGAAGTGAGCTTACAACTGAATGGGCCATAAAAATGTGAAAGAAGTAAGAAATCCATTTCAAACTTCGGTTTGGATTTGAACAGTTCATAAATTTCTAGAGTGGCTTTTACTGAAAATTATAAACAAACTGAAACTGATATACAGTGATAGTTACTGAGTGTATTACAAGTATTTTAATTCTGGATATTCTGCACTTGAATATATTACATACCATTTGATAATAAAGCACTAATGAGGACAAGTAGTCATAACTATTTTTCTGTATAACAGCTTTGCACACTCTTGCATCCGCGTCTACCTGTAACAAGGAAATAAAATGACTTGTAGAGCAATCTATGATGTACAACAATATCACTTCATCGCAAGCAATCAATACTGCATAACAGTAGATGTAATGAAAACAAAGTGCACAAAGCTATAGTTTTCATTATATGATTGTTGGCATATAACGTAAATGTTGATAAAGCATCCATGCCAAATTTCCTAATAGAAAAATACTTAAAGCAATATGAAAAATTGGAAACAGATCATATACAAATAATTCAGTGTCCTTTTGGAAGTTGAGTATTTAATCACATGCACTAGTTTAAACTTATTCCATAGAATGGAATACATTTGTCAAGATTAAGAAGGCATTGCATGATCTTTAAGAAGAAAGCAAGCATATACAGTATCTTGCGTTTCTTGATTGTCTCAGCTGACTCGTCCATGATATATATTGTATGTACTTGGGAGTATTAGCTCACTGGTTAACGCCGGTGCCTTCTAATCATAAGGTCCCGAGTTTGAGTCACTCCAAGATTAATGTATGTCGTCCAGTTACAGAGTTGTTGACAATTGAAAATTCATAATCATGGACGTTAAAATATGAATCTAAGAGACTGACTTCGGTCAGCTTGCGGCTTTGATAAGCCAATGATGGCTTCTTCGCGAGTTCCTGCTTGCAGGAGGATCTAAATACATACATGGGTTTGTGGTCTAACAGTACTTAGAGAACTTTCGTGATTTGAATAGCAAAATCTACGAAAGAGTGACAGTCTAAGTAAAAAAAACGTTTCAAACTCCGGTCTGGATTTGAACAGTACACAACTCCTAGAGTGGTTTTTACTGAAAATTAAAAATAAACAAATCCAAAGTGATAGTCCACAGATGAATAGCAATTTTTAACTTCTAACATTGGAACCACAGTATTTCATAACGGACAAAATTCTGAGCCTCAAAAACTACTACACGAAATCTGAACTATTTCCTGCAAGTCTGCCCATAGAAGTTAGCTTAGAAAGGAAACAGCTTCACAGCAAGCAAACACTACTTTCAAACTCAATATTTTCGGAAGAAAACTTTTACTCATATCACTTTATAACCAAGAATCCGGTTGCAATGCATTCATGATTTCTGAACTCACCAAAATTGTTTGTAATTCTTCTAAATATTCTGTGATAATAGCCTCATCTTCATGAAGTGCCCAACTTCTTTGCTGTGAATCATCCTTGCAGCTCACCAGCTCAGAAAAGATGACCTCTAACCTCTCATAATCTTTACCCCCCTCAAGCACAACTGTGGTTGACTCTTCCTAGAGCAGGAATGAAAATGGAAGCCTTTGAAATATCTTATCTATTATCCTAAAGGTTATCACATATCAAGTACAAATTAAAAGTACAGTTACAGCATTAAGGATGTCTCTCAAAAATGATTTTCAAACATTGGGATAGATTTAAAAAAAAATTATTTCTAGGTAGCTTGTGATACATAATTTGGAACATGTAAACACCTCCATATTTATGCATACTTTCCATGCCTCCATTTTCAACATTCCAATAGTGAAGTACAGGCGCGTAGCCAGGAATTTGCCAAGGGCGGGGCGAAAATGTAGGCAAATTATCAGAGCCGTAGATTCGGCATTGCAAACTATCTAAGCGTAGTGCCACCATGATTGGCGCGAAGCGTACAAGAAAATTTTGGCTGAAAATGCCTCCCAGATCGCTGGAAATGGCACTTCCCAGGCCTTGTAAGTTGCATCTTAGCGTTTTCTCTTTTGAAATTACTAGAGATATCATAAAAACATTAGATAAAAATATAAAAAATATGCTCAAAGGGGGGCGGCTGCCCCCTACGCCCCCCCCCTTGGCTACGCGCCTGGTGAAGTACAATTGTAGAGAGTAAGAGTATAATCTGATCAACCATTTCCAGTAGATTCTGATCTACTTAATTGTCTGACCTTTCCCAAATGGTATCAAACACGGCATACACAGTCACATATATGTCATCAAACCATTAACAATATGAATTAAAATTTTAAAAGTTCTGTGATAATTTAGCAAATCTATCAACTTTTGGATCATTATATAGTCACTTTGAGAAAGAAAGAAGAAGAAAACAAGTGAGCATTTCTATAATTGAAATTAAACAACTTACCTCCTCAGTCGATGAGCTTTCTAGAATTGTTTCCATTGCTGTTGCTAACTCTGGAATATTTCCGGCAATTTGACTTAACACAACCTTAACTGCTAATTTAGATTTGTCAAAACTTAGGCCTGTGCGATTTCTAACTTGTTCTACAATTTCTGGTAGCATCCCATGAGGGACATCAACTGTTTTCAAGTTCACAATTTCACTGGTGTTACTGTTCAGGTTTGCTACTGATGTCTCCTTTGTATGTGATGTATCAGCTTTCGGCGTGCTTTCTATGGCGGGAACATTTCCAGCTGTTTCAACTGAGGGCTGAAAAAATGTTTTTGCCACTGGTGTGGTCTCTGGGGTGGTTCGTTCAGGAGGAGGTGGGGCTGACCGCGACTTTGTGCTGCTTCTTTTGGATGAAGGGGTTTGTTTTGCTTCCTGAAGAGATGGTGCTCTTCGCTTGGGCTGTTGAGATGCAAGATCTGTTCCTTCTATAACATTCTTTCGATGCTCAACAAGTTTCCTATAGATGTTGAAGTACACAAAAAAAAATATTGGCACTTACAGCTTCTTTAAGGTATTGTGTAAATAAATATGCTTCAGGTCAGTTCAAAATACACTAATTTCACCCAAAGGATGATTTTAGGCACAAAATCATTGTTGATATTTATCAATTGAAAACACTTCCATTGTATAGACCTGTGGTATTTTTATACCACATTTTTAATTTTGAAAAATTACCCTTAAACAGCTGAGGTTTATCAATGAAAGTGACTGAATTATATAGTCTAACACAAAGACTAGTTAGGTCAGTCCCTCAGATGTAACACCAAAGTATTTGGGAAAAGTTAAGAATTTTATGGCCTCATATTACATGTTTACAAATTTGTCACATCTAAGGACAAATGGTGTTGAATATGGGTATCTGTTGTTTATAGTGAGTTTAAAGAACATGTTTCATTTTGACTTAGATGACATAGAATTAATGTAACAGTAGATTAATAATAAGATTTAGGCCTGTACTGAGGAGCCAACATCATCATCAATATGGACATAAAGGAAACATTCCAGAGATTTAGACAATTTGAAAGATGATAAATATTGCAAACTGGAATACCTGTACAGTAGCTATGGAAGCATACCTAGCACTCAGAAGTTCTTTTTTTTCTAAGACTATAGGTGACAAATCTCTTAACATCTACCCAAAGTCATGCTTTAAAGAAATCATTCATCTAACAGAAAGTTTCTGCATCAACAACGTCCTGACTAATATAAAAGTTAAAACTTTTACCACGTTGTAAACACTGTTTTTAATGGTGGAGCTGAATTAAATAACTCCTGCCTTAATTTAATTACTCTACAAAATTGTAGGTCATTGAGAATATGAAGTTGTGAACTAAGTATCTACAGTATAGAAATTTGAAAGGATGAAGGAAACAGTCTTTATGTACGTGGAAATCTGAAGCAACTTACTGAAGACTTCTCCGCTGTTCTGCATTGAGGATACCACCAGAGTTTGTTGCTGCCAGATGGATAAATTCGATGGCTCTGTCAATAGATTTCACCACATCATCTTGAGCCAGCTGAAACGATTTTAATGTACGTCAAGACATTTGTAATTACTGTCAAACATTACATAAAGTATTAATGCAAAGTCACATATGAAAGATGTAAAGATATGACACCAGGCAATAATTCCAAGTGACAAATCTTCGGGTTGTTATGATACTAGATCACCTGATGTTGGGAGGGGAATTTCAAGGAGACTGTGCATATGTTTAATACTACCAGTGCTAATAAGCTTTCTTGTTCAATACATAAGGGTATAGCAGCAGTGTTGGTTATAACTTGCATTGCAGTAGGCAGAGCTGCCCTTCTAGTCCATAGGGAATGAAGGAGGATTTATTATGTGTTACTATTTTTTGCATTTTAATGTGTGATTTTAAAGCTCTAGGAACTGCTGGGTCTGTCATACTTATAAGTTTGCTTCATACTGTACATTATAGAATTGCTACATAGTCAAGTAACCTTGGCATGTTTCATACTGAGCAAAATGAGAGCAAAAAGTTCCTAAAATGCTACACAGACACTTCTTATGTTGGAATTCTTTATGTTCATTGGTAGGCTAAATGATATTGTTCCTTCTCGCTCACTGTTCCACATGTTAGAGGGTCTTGGTCTCAAAATCTCAGGGCCTATTGGTCTTGTTTTTGAAGATCATAATGAATACGCTACAAAATAGGCCTAAACTATAGGCCAAACTTACAACTTGATCCTTTTCCAAATATTGGACTGGTACGTATCCTGCTTGGCCATGGACATCAACAACATGCCACCAATTTTCGTCAATTGAGCAGTCAATCAGTGTAAATTTGTCCCCTGTTTGAAAAGATAAAGTTCCCACATCTTTTGAAGCAAAGTTATACAGCGCCCGATACATTTTCCAAAGAATTATTAGTTACTGACAAGGAATTGTACTACCTATCCAGCTTCGGTATACAGCATGGGATGTGTTACAACTGTGACATATCTCTAGTGTCTTCGTCTAATCTAAGCTGAACTGATTTTGTGCATCATATCCGTTCAACGCCAGGGTGTAGAACGTCGATTAACTAAACAGCGATCGCTGATAGACACAGAAAATGTAATATACATGTAAAGTCGTGTGATATACAGTATATTCTACGTCAATAACAACGACATGCAAGTAGTCTCATCGACGCGATTGCCACATAATATCAGGTGATGTACCATGTGAGTAACGTGTGACGTCATTTCCCCGCGTTCATCTTCAAAATCACTTTTATTTATACCATCAAGGTATAAACTAAGCCTAAGGTCACCGGACCTCCCCGATTTTCGGGGACAGTCGCCGATTCCAATGTTTCGCCCCAGATTAACAGTTACCCCTGAAAATGTCCCAGATTTAACAAGAAGTCTGTGAAATTTTATTCACAACAGATGACAGGGCCCTTTTTAAGACATTTTGGTGGGCCGTTTCCCAAAAGGGGCCATCTTGTAAGTTGCATCTAAGCATTCTAATTTTGAGATCTCATCAAGTGTTCTTCCAAAAAAAAAAAAAATTAGGCTGCAACAATTTCATCCGGTAAAAACACTTTGTAGGGAAAATAGCTAGGACTTTATAAGCTCTGGTTTATCGTTTTTTACACAGTAGCCGTATAGCTAGCTATATACAGTGGCGGAGCGTCCATCCAGTCAGGGGGGGGGGGGGGGCG